>JAHHZJ010000689.1:0-102833 GCA_021437245.1 Aegilops speltoides | reverse complement strand
CCTTGCACCAAGTAGAGATACTACTTGTGCTTCCAAATATCCTCAAACCCGCTTTTGCCATGAGAGTCCACCATACCTACCTATGGATTGAGTAAGATCCTTCAAGTAAGTTGTCATCGGTGCAAGCAATAAAATTGCTCTCTAAATATGTATGACTTATTAGTGCAGAAAATAAGCTTTATACGAACTTGTTGTGGAAGTAATAAAAGAGACGGACTGCATAATAAAGGTCCACATACAAGGGCAATAGAAAGTGACATTCTTTTGCATTAAGATTTCGTGCATCAACCCTAAACGCAGCATGACAACCTCTGCTTCCCTTTTGAAGGGCCTATCTTTTACTTCAGTGTTTTACTTTATGCTTGAGTCAAGGTGATCCTCACCTTTTCCTTTTCATTTTATCCTTTGGCAAGCTCTTCGTGTTTGAAAGATCATGATACATATATCCAATTGGATGTAAGTTGGCATAGGCTATTATTGTTGACATCACCTAAAGGTGAATACGTTGGGAGGCAACACAAGAAGCCCCTATCTTTCTCAAAGGTCCAGCTAAAACTCTATAACCACAAGTATTGCGTGAGTGTTAACAATTATGGAGACTACGAGATAGTTGAGTATGTGAGCTTGTTGAAAAACTCTATTATTGACTCTTTCTGATGTTACGATAAATTGCAATTGCTTCAATGATTGAGATTATAGTTTGTTAGTTCCCAATGAAGTTTTTGAACCATACTTGGCATTGTGAATTGTTTATTACTTGAAGATAGGAAATCTTATGACAAAAATCTATATATGTTGCTGTTATTAGAATGATCATGATGCCCTCATGTCCATATTTTATTTTTGTCGACACCTCTATCTCTAAACATGTGGACATATTTTTCGATTTCAGCTTCCGCTTGAGGACAAGAAAGGTCTAAGCTTGGGGGAGTTGATACGTCCATTTCGCATCATGATTCTATATCAATATTTATTGCATTATGGGCTGTTGTCGGTGTCAAAACCAGCGGATCTCGGGTAGGGGTCCCGAACTGTCCGTCTAGACGGATGGTAATAGGAGACAAGGACACGATGTTTTGACCCAGTGTTCGGCCTTCTCGATGGAGGTAAAACCCTACTCCTGCTTGATTGATATTGATGATATGGGAAGTACAAGAGTAGATCTACCACGAGATCAGAGAGGCTAAACCCTAGAAGCTAGCCTATGGTAACATTGTTGTTCATCCTATGAACTAAAACCCTCCGGTTTATATAGGCACCGAAGAGGATTAGGGTTACACAAAGTCGGTTACAATAGTAGGAGATATACATATCCAGATCGCCAAGCTTGCCTTCGACGCCAAGGAAAGTCCCATCCGGACACGGGACGAAGTCTTCAATCTTGTATCTTCATAGTCCAGTGAGTCCGCCGAAAATGATAGTTCGCTATCCAGACACCCCATAGTACGGGACTCCTCAAGAGCCCCGAACCAGGCTTCAATGGCGGCGAGTCCGGTAGCCAGATTGTCTTCGCATTGCAAGGCGGGTTCTTCTCCAAACTCTGTGTACCGTTAAATAGCATCCGCTTCCTCGTGAATATCAAGCAAATTGCCGGCTTCCACGCCCAATAATGGCTGTCTTCCACGTGTTGAACGAATGTGAAAAGTCGTGGTATTTTTACATTTACCCCCTAGCTGCGCAAATGAGTTGTCTATAAAGAGACGAGGATCTAGATCCGAATCACACCATCCTTCCTTCATGTAGCATTCATCGAGCGCATCCGATGTAAATCCATTCCATCATGGACACGACGTGGCTCCTCCTTCCGCCTCCCAGCCTTCACCCGAGATTGGGAGAGATGCTTCGTCCCGCATAGTGAGCTAGTGGCGCTCCAAACCAAGGGATTTCTTCCCCCAGCCTTCATGGTTCCGATTCGAGCCGGACACGCCACCTATAAGGGGGAAAGCAAGCAGAGAACATCCCCAGCCCCTCCAAAGGAGAGCGGGTATGCCTTGTCTCTTATTTGATAAGAGGGCTCGGATTTCCAATTCATCCGTTTCTCCGGGGGCTCCTGGAGTTCTATGGCCTCCAATTGCACAACCTTACGCCTGCCTGCATTTTGCATATCACGGGTTTCGTGGCCCGTTGCGAGCTGTTTCTGGGCATCGAGCCTCATTTTGTGCTGTGGAAGAAGTTGTTTTGTCTTGTGCCCCGTTCTCAAGAGGGGTCGATATATCAAGTGGGCGGAGCCAAACTATGGCACATCGCCGGGACCGGATATCTATCCGGAACCTTGAACAAGGCGTCCGAAGACTGGCCTTCGACATGGTTTCACATAGAAGATGTCCTCGCCGGACCTCGCTTGGGTCGGCCTCCTAAGTTTAATAACGCCTTTTGAAGAAACGCCTAAGTCAAGGCCCACGGAGCCCTCGTGAGGGAAAAACGACAGGACGTTATTTACCCGATGAGCTGGATAAGGTTGTTAGCTCATTCCGCACTAACCATGATGGGAGTCATGGCCATATGCATTATGCGGGGGGTGCAGCCGCTCCAGTATAGAGGCCACACCATGTGGGATTTCAACGGGGAGGATGATGCCACCCGCTGCGGCCGTAAGGGGCCGGGATCGGTCGCCGATCTGACGAAGATCTTGTCCGCATTGTACAAGGGATAAGAGGAGGAATTCCTCCGCATCAATCCGCAGGGCGGATTTTCTATGAACAGTCCTCCAAGCTGGGTAAGCGGACATTCATTTTGCCTATCCGACCAGACTCCCATATTCAAGTATCTCATTTTGTGATTTTGGCGCAGAACTGCGCGGCCAGAAGGATATAAACAGCCCGCTTCCACAACCCGAGGATCCAGATCGTTCTCGACCCGACCTCCCAAGAGGATCCGCATATATCGGTGGAGCTGATCAACGGGGTTTTCCATCAACTGAGCATCGATAATGCCTTGGTCGCCATTACGGCCGATTACCCCGGAATACTTCCCACCTCGCAGGTAACTGAGACCGAAGTCCCGATACTTTAAAAATGACCCATCCATGCGTGTTTTCAATCACCGTATACTAATGGTGTTTCGCAGGGGGCGCCCTTGAGGCGGAAGGTCGAGCCGGCGGTACCGGCCAACAAGGCAAGACGGCCAAAGCAAGCTAAAAAGAAGTGCGGTCCGGATCGAAACTCCGCGCAATGGTATAGCGCGACACCTTACTCCCCAGCTTTATTCCCGGAGGCGATTAATGCTCGTGCCTTTTCAGAAGAAGAGCGCCACGGATCAGATCCGGAGAGGTTGCTAATCAATCCTCCGCCGCCAGCCTCCAAAGCCAGGTCTAGAAGCGAGGCGAATACGGGCGTAGGCCGGATGTTCCTCCGACAGAGGATGCCGACAGTTATCTGCCACCAATTCCGAGGTGGAGAGTGCTATGAATCACAAAGCGCTGCGGACAGCTCTTCGTGACGCGCAGTTTCTCCCTGAGGCATTGGATGCCTTTAATTGGAGATGCGCACTCCGTGCCGCCAAAATGGTCTAGCCAGAGCTACTGAGCAAGATGTAAAAGACATACGGGTGAGAAGATTTGACAATTATATATGCCAAGAGTCTCCGAGACTTGAAATAGTTAGAATAACTGATTTAAGGATCATTTGTTGTGTAGGATCTTCCAAAAGAATACCCAACTGTCCCAGAGCCGGAGGAGTGCAAAGCCCAACTTGAGGCCACACTAGTCGCAATGAGGGAAGCCAAAGAGGCCCCTCCGTAATATATGCTTCAAAAGATAAGTAATTTGTGAAGTGCGGCGTGTATAAGTCCGACAATAATATTGCGATGGCGCCGGATAGATCCGGACAAGCAACAGCTCATGCGCCGCTTAAAGGCCGCAAGAATGTGCTTACGAGGGTGAGGCAGAGAAAAATAATCTCAAGATGCCAACACCCAGCTGGGTGAGGAACTAAAGGATGTTCGTGCTCAGCTATCCGACTCGCTAAGGAGAATCAGCAGCTCAAGTGGCATTTTTAGTAAGTGCTTGAACGAACTTTGAAAAAGAGTTCGCAAGGAAGTCGCCTAACAAAGTTATGTCTCAGAGGTATGCTCACAGGCCGCCCCGCAGAGGAGATGCCCGGTTCTACAGTGACCTTCTTCCCGAAGTTTGCAACCGCACGAACGAAGTTCGGCAGTGATGAAAGGCGCCGCCTGCATTGTGGTCATCTGCCTCCCCGCCTCAAGGCCTTGGAGAGCTTGCAGAGCGGCTTGGAGCGCGGCAGCGCTCCGCTTATGGAAGATATCGCCTGCCATCAAGGCGCCAGGAGGCTCGGGCCATGGTGAAGACGCGTACATGAAGGCTGACCCAAACCACATGGCCGAGGTCGGACTCAAGGGGTCCGATGGGAAGGAGATCCTCGTGAGTTTAGTGTACGCCAAGTAGAATTGGTCATAGTATTCCCAGCAGGATCAGAACTAGACAGCCTGCTGGATGGCATTGAAGAGGAATATGCCCGGTCAAGTTGATTATATGTAATTTAAAACTACATGTAAAATGCCTTCTAGCCGGATTGTAGATAGTTTGTCATAACAGACCTTTTCGCTTCAACCTCGTGACCCAATAGTCTCAAGTGTATCCAATACCTCGCGTTATATAAGAATCGGGTATGCATGGAGACCAAAGCGGGGTCATTAGTGCTTTAGCGCATAAGTGCCAACTAGTTATGTTATATTACATGGTTAGTAAGAAACATCTTCCAGGAGAATAGTTCCGTTAGGGGTTCTTTCTCTCGAGGCATGCCCTAAAGTGCATGTCCGACTGCAAAAAGGTAAAAGCATCCGGGGCGATGAATAATTAGGTAGGAAATCATCTTTAGTTCACCGAATCAACATTCCCTTAAGAACGCTTAGCTTCGCTTCACCTACCGAGGTACACATCCGCCGACCGGCAAGAATAATCGAGAGGTGCTCCTTTACCGCCTAGCCGAACAATCGGGAATGTAGGGTAAGCACAGAGCCAGCAACCCAGCTCGCCAAAACTTAAGTCATATCGATGCATATAATGGCTAATAAAAGGTACATGCGGAAGTGTGACACATGTGTTGGGCATGAAGCCCATATAAATAAGCTTAAAGAAGCCCCTGTATAATGAGCACGGATAGTGCATCAAGTGTAAAGTAACAATGCGCGAACAAGCTTTCAAAGGTTGTAATAGGAAAAAAAGAAAGGGGGAGAAGGAGAGAAACAAAATGAAGCTAATATGTAAAATATAGATGGAGGAAGGAGACGAACTCGAATCCGCGCTAGGCGAGAATCTTCGTGAGACGGGCTGCGCTCCATGGGTTCGCTCGAGTCGGTTATCCGATGCATCTCGCAGACGCTACGCCCACCGTCAGACTTGGTTGATGATAAAGGACCTTCCCATTTGGGCTTGAGTTTGTCCTTTTCTTGTCGTGCAAGCGAGAACTAACTCGCCAACGCTGTAAGTTTTGGCCCGCATTCTCTGCTGGTATCTTCGAGCTTGTTTGTTGATAGAATGCGGAACGGCTTTTGCCACGCCACGCCTCCTCAAATGCGTCCAAACTGTCCCGCCGATCAATCTCGGCTTCTCTTTTTTGTACATGCGCACGCGAGGTGAGTCATGAATTATGTCACAGGCGAATCGCCTCGCGCCGCATACCATAAAGAATGGTGTAAATCCGTCGTGCAATTTGGAGTGGTCTCAGAGTTTCAGAGTACGGAGTCGAGCTCCTCTACCCAAAGGCGTGTTAGATTCCTTAAGGGACCGCACTAATCAGGTTTTATTCAGCTCATGATTAGACCATTTGCTCGCTCGACTTGACCGTTAGTTTGAGGGTGATAGACTGAAGCGTAGTCGAGTTTGATGGACATGTTTTTGCACCAGAGTTTAACCTCGCTCTGACGAAAGTTCGTGGCTGCTTCAAGATGATGATGCTATGGGGGACGCCGTAACGGTGTACGACCCCTGATATGAAGTCTATCACCGGTCCAGATTCGGCCCTCTTGACAGGCTTGGCCTCAATCCATTTGGTGAACTTATCCACCATGACCAGTAGGTATCTTTGCTTGTGGGTTCCTCCTTTAAGGAATCCAACCATGTCAAGCCCCCATACCGCGAAGGGCCAGGTTATGGGTATAGTTTTGAGGGCGGTGGGTGGCATGTGGCTTTGATTAGCAAAGAGCGGGCAACCGACGATCGTTGGACTAAGTCCCGAAAGATCCGCCTGCCGTGCCAATAAAATCTGTACGAAGGCCTTGCCTACAAGGGCCCGGGTTGCGGCGTGGTGCCCGCCGAGTCCGCATGAATTTCAGCCAAGGTTCCGCCTTCCTCTTTGGAGATACACCTTTGAAGGACTCCGTTGTGCTTTTCTTGTAAAGCTCTCCTCATGGACCTTATAGGCTTTAGATCGCCGCACTATGCAGCAAGCCTCGCTTTGGTCTCGAGAAGTTCCTGCCGGTCGTAGGCTAGGAATGGTTCCGCCCATGGGGCAATGACTGCCATTATTACGTAATGAGGATGTTACTCGCTGGCGTAACCGCCGATTGTGTCGTAATGTTCGTGTCGGGCGATGCGGTTGGGTCCGGTTTATTATTTCCGATTCCTCCCATAGTAATGGATGGCTTGAAAAGCCGCTCTAGGAAGATGTTGGGAGGACGGCATCGCGCTTTGCGCCAATGCGCGCTAATACGCTCTGCTGCCTCGCTGTTATCCCGGCTATATGGTGAAATTTGAGCCCTCAAACCGAAATGACATTTTAGGACGGCGCTATGATAAGCTGCCATTTTCGGATCCTTGGCATTGAAGTTCCATTTATTTGGGATATCGCAAGGTTCAATCCTCACAAGCACCTCTAGGCGCTGAATGCCCATGGAGACCGCCATCCGGAGGCCATGTAGAAGGGCATCGATTCGCCGCTGTTGTTGGAGTCCGTGATACATTATCTCGAGTACGATGAACCATATCTCCGGTTAGATGTCAGACGACGCCAAATTTCTGCATCACCAGCCAACATTTTAGAGCCGTCAAGTGCATGATCCAGTTTGAATATGCGCCGCATTTTTAGGGAGTTCGCTTCACCATTCGGCGATGAAGTCGGGCCAAACTTGCGACTTAATAGCTCGTCGTGGCTTATAAGTTATGTCAAACGGAGGAGCTCAATGGCCCATTTGGCAATCCGCCCGTCAGCGTCATGTTGTTTATAATGTCATTAAGAGGTACTTCGAGGCTATTGTTATCGAACACTCTTGAAATTAGTGTCGCAGCTTCCGGATGCTATGAACACCGCGACGCTATCTTCGATAATGCGCTGCATTTTGACTTGCCTCGAGTCGACAAGGCACGAGTAAACTGGTTTTGAAGGGGAACTTGTGTCCGTGACGCTTCGCTCGACAACGAGCACCGCGCCACCACTTGATGAGTTGCCGCGATATATAATAGTATTGGTTCGCTTATGTTGGGCGCTGCCCAGACCGGGTTTGTTGCCAATATGGCTTTTATTTCTTCGAGTTCGTCGTATGCATCCGCCCACTCAAAGTGTTCTTGCATCGGAGGAGGCGATAAAGGGTAATGCTTTTCCCTAAACGGAGATAAAGCGCTTAAAGCCGCCACGCATCCCGGCCAATTTTGTATTTGTTTGAGGTCCTTTAGGATGTCCAATTGTGACAGAGCTCAGATCTTGGCTGTGTTTGTTTAATTCCTCTACCGGATACAATGAAGCCCAAGAGCTTTCCTACTGGGTACCCAAAACACATTTTTCCGGGTTGCTTGATGTCATATGTTCGGAGATTATCGAACGTAAGCCTCAAGTCGCCTACTAGAGTTTCGACGAGCTTGGTTTTGACGACTACATCGCCTACGATGCCTCCACCGCTTTTGCCGATCTAGTTTGCCGACATGTCCTAATCATGCTACCGATATGTTGCGGCATTTTTGAGCCCAAAGGGCATTGTGTTGAAGCAGAATGGGCAGATGGGTGATGAATGCCGCTATGCCTGGTCGGGCTCGCCATCTTAATTTGGTGGTAGCCGGAGTATGCATCGAGGAAACACAATGAATCATGTCCCGCGATAGCGTTGATAATTTGATCGATGCGGGGAGGAGGAAGGGATCCTTTGGGCAAGCCTTGTTGAGGTCTTTAAAATCGACGATAGGCGCCAAGATTTGTCCTTCTTGGTGCCATCACCAGGTTTGCTAGCCACCGATGTTTTATATCTCTCGATGAATCCGCCTCCAATAATTTGGCTAGTTCCTCTCCCATGGCCTATCTCTTGGGTTCTGAGAAATGCCAAAAGCCTGCTTTGACTAGCTTGAATCCTTTTATGATGTTTAGGCTGTGCTCGCCAGCTGGCGTGGGATTCCCGGCATGTCCAAGGGTGCCAGCAAAGATGTCCCAATTTTCAGAGGAATTCTCGTAGTGCGCACGCCTACATCGTGGTTTAATTGTGCCCAAATGGAAGTTGTTTTTGTAGGGTCCATTGGATGGACTTGGAATTTGACTATTTTGTTTGCTGGTTTAAAGGAGGTGGACTTGGATCTCTTATCGAGTATCACATCGTCCCTATTCACCGTGGAGCATAGCGTAGTGAGTTCCTCGGCCGCTAGGGCTTCGGATAGTGCCTCCGTGGTCATATGGCGGCTGTCTTGTTTTCTGCAAGGAGTGCTATGTCCGGGTCACTAGCAAGAGTGATGATTCCGCTGGGCCCGGCATTTTGAGCTTCATGTACTTGTAATGGGGTATAGCTTGAAAATTGTGAATGCTTACCTAATAGAGCGTGATATCCGCTGCTGAATGGGGCCACTTGGAACGTGACCTCCTCGGACCTGTAATTATCCGGCGTGCGTAACACCACATCCAAAGTGTGATTTTTCCCAGACAAAGATGCTTCCCGAGTAGGGATTATTCCTCTAAAGGTTGTGCCGCTTCGCCAATGTGGCTCCAGTCTATTTCCATTTTTCGAGGGTTTCTCAGAATGAGGTTCAGTCCACTGCCACCGCCCATGAGTACCTTGGTAAGGCGAAGCCGCCCACTATTGGACCGAGGACCAATGCGGCCGGTGCTCGGGCTGTTCGAATTTAGGTTCACATCGGCATTAAAGGTAATAGCCGTGTCACCCATGGGTTTATTGTTGCTACTTGGTAGACTTCGCAAGGTCATGGAGTGTTCGCTTCGTGATATTATTTGATGCGAAAGTCTCAAGATTGTTAATACCGCATCGGTATCCTTGGACTAGTATTCGAGTTAGAAGCTCTTCGCCACTTTTGGCCACCGTCAGAGTATCCAACATGCTCTAAGGTTGTGCGTTGGAGTGGCACCTCTGACTATGAATTTTGCAGGTCCATTGAGCCATCCTTCCAAAGGCGGTTCCATGCCCTATAGAGGGTTTTTGCTTTTGGTGTTTAACCCAGTGCCTAGCGATAATGCACCCTTTTATTTCGGATCGGGTTGTATTCAGTGGCGGATTGTCCCAAAAATTGATTTTGGTTTTCCAGCGCTTCCATCGCACAAGATTTCGCACTATGGATGCTAAGTCGAGAAGCGTGTAATTTCAATGATGACTTACGGTGTTGAGGATTCCTTGTCCGTGCAATTATTGGAGAAGAATGAAATTGCGTCCTCCTCGCGGCAGTCCTTATCCAGCTCATAACCAGGAGGAATCGCCCAAGAATGGTGTACTGCTTCAAGGGCTCTTGCCGGATTTGGGATAGATCGCTTATGTTTGGGTGGGCGGTGGAATTAAATTTGGAACCCCGCCCACTTTAAAACTCAGGGGCCAAGTAGTTTCCAACTCGAAGCTTGGGTTCTTGGATGTTGTCCAATGAGTCTAGCCCGCCGCCTCGACTTTAGGTTCGTGGCTTGAGTAACATCCTCCCTCCGCGGAATCCAAATGGAGGGATCGAATCCGGACATAGCTAGTCCTTAAGATAGAAGAAGGGTCGCCAGATTGTTCCTCTACCACAAAGAACGCAGGGTAACCCGGGAGAGTTAATATCTCTCGATCGGGTTTAGGCCCAATCGATCGTAGTCTGTAGCGACTCCTGTATGCGATGCGCGATCCAAGAGCTCGCTTAAGGAAGAGAGCTCCATCGGATCCAACTGCTCGGCGAGTTCCGAGCTAACGTGAAGATTGCTTTCGACGACCCGAGAAGTCATCGTTGGCGTGGCGGCCGGACAGGCGGTCATAAGGAAACCGCCTAGCCGGAGAGTTTGGCCAATAGCCAAAGCTCCTTTAGCAACAGTGCCGTTTTTAAGGACGGGATGAGGCATCCTTCCTGATAGCAACGACACAGAGGAACTCTCAATGAAAGCACCAATGTCGGTGTCAAACCGCGGATCTTGGGTAGGGGTCCCGAACTGCAGGCCTAGGCGGATGGTAACAGGAGACAAGGGACACGATGTTTTTACCTGTGTTCGGGCCCTCTCGATGGAGGTAAAACCCTACTCCCGCTTGATTGATATTGATGATATGGGTAGTACAAGAGTAGATCTACCACGAGATCGTGAGAGTCTAAACCCTAGAAGCTAGCCTATGGTATCATTGTTGTTCATCCTATGGACTAAAACCTCCGTTTATATAGGCACCAAAGAGGGTTAGGCTTACACGAGTCGGTTACAATAGTAGGAGATCTACATATCCAGATCGCCAAGCTTGCCTTCCACGCCAAGGAAAGTCCCATCCGACACGGACTAAGTCTTCAATCTTGTATCTTCATAGTCCAGAGTCCGCCAAGATGATAGTTCGCTATCCGACACCCCATAGTCCGGGACTCCTCACCTGTTATTACACCTTTTATCTCAATACTTATGGCTATTCTCTTATTTTACAAGGTTTATCATGAAGAGGGGAATGCTTAAAATGGAATTCTGGCCGAAAAGGAGCAAACATTGAAACCTATTCTACACAGCTCCAAAAGTCCCAAACTCCACGAAACCACTTTTTGATTTAATAAGAATTTATGAGCGAAAGAAATAGGCCAGGGGCCCACACTCGCCCAGAGATGGGGCGCCCCAGGGCGCGGCCTCCTATCTCCTAGGCCCCTGGTGGCCTCCGGCCCATCTTCGCTATATCATCACTTTTACCCTAGAAAAAATGTGGGCAAGCTTACGGGATTAAACTCCGCCACCACGAGGCGGAACCTTGGCGGAATCAATCTAGGGCTCATGGAGCTGTTCTGCCGGGGACACTTCTCCGGAGGGGGAAATCATCACCAATGTCATCACCAACGATCCTCTCATCGGAGGGGGTCAATCTCCATCAACATCTTCACCAGCACCATCTCCTCTCAAAACCCTAGTTCATCTCTTTGTATTCAATCTTGTATCAAAACCACAAATTGGTACATGTGGGTTGCTAGTAGTGTTGATTACTCCTTGTAGTTGATGCTATTTGGTTTACTTGGTGGAAGATCATATGTTCAGATCCTTTATGCATATTATTACCCTCCGATTATGAACATGAATATGCTTTGTGAGTAGTTACGTTTGTTCCCGAGGACATGGGTGAAGTCTTGCTATTAGTAGTCATGTGAATTTGGTATTCGCTCGATATTTTGATGAGATGTATGTTGTCTTTCCTCTAGTGGTGTTATGTGAACGTCGACTACATGACACTTCACCATTTTTGGGCCTAGAGGAAGGCATAGGGAAGTAATAAGTAGATGATGGGTTGCTAGAGTGACGTAAGCTTAAACCCTAGTTTATGCGTTGTTTCGTTAGGGGTTGATATGGACCCATATGTTTAATGTTGTGGTTAGGTTTACCTTAATACTCCTTTTGTAGTTGCGGATGCTTGCAATAGGGGTTAATCATAAGTGGGATGCTTGTCCATATTAGGGCAGTACCCAAGTGCCGGTCCACCCACATATCAAATTATCAAAGTACCGAACGCGAATCTTATGAACGTGATGAAAACTAGCTTGACGATAATTCCCAATGTGTCCTCGGAGCTCCTTCTTCATTATTAGAATTTGTCCAGCTTATCCTTTGCTACATAAAGGATTGGGCCACCTTGCTGCACTTTATTTACTTTATTTAATTTTTTCTTGTTACTATTTATCTTATCACAAAACTATCTATCACGTATTATTTCAAAGCTTGCAGAGAAAACCTTATCGAAAAACGCTTATCATTTCCTTCGCTTCCTTGTTGGGTTCGACACTCTTACTTATCGAAGGACTACGATAGATCCCTACACTTGTGGGTCATCACATGTCATACTTAATGAGTGCTCCTAATTATAAAAGACATCTACGATAATATATTTATATGTGAAATATCTCCCTTCAATATTATTTCAATAATTGTTCAAATGACCAATACAATGCTTGCTAACCTTCAATAAATTTACAACCTCTACTTCTTAGATGTGAAGTCATTACTCCCCATAGGATAAGCAAATGAAACATATATAATTTCAGATTTATGACAATCAACTCATTGAACAATTTACTCATAGGATATAAGTGAAGCACACGAGTAAATGACAAACTAATCCAAAAAGATATAAGTGAAGATCAATGAGTACCTAAATAATTATATAACTATGCGAAGACTCTCTCTCATTAAAGAATTTCAGATCTTGGTATTGTATTAAAACAGCAAGCAAAACAAAATAAAATGACAATGCAAGGATAGCACAACTCATGTGAAGAAGCAAAAAACTTAGGCTCAACCGATACTAACCGATAGTTGTTTGAAGAAGAAAGGTGCGATGCCTACCGGGGCATCCCCAAGATTAGATGCTTGAGACTTCTTGAAATATTATCTTGGGGTTCCTTGGGCATCCCAAATCTTGAACTTTTGTGTCTCCTTAATTCCTCTCATATCATGGTTTCTCCTTTTATCAAAAGCTTCATCCACACCAAACTCAACAAGAACTCGTGAGATAGGTTATTACAAACCAATGCAAAACCTTATCAATTTCTACTGTAACAAATCACTAAAATTATTATTCAACATTGCATACTAAATGTCTCTGCATATTTAATACTCCTTCCTCAAATAGAATCATTAAGGCCTTGTTTGGATACGGTGTTTTAATAGAACTAGTTTTCCGTCGATCGAGGTAACCGCCTAACAAACTAAAACCATGTTTGGTCGCCGCAGATAAAACATGGATAAGTTGGATTCAGTTTCCACAAAACCAGGAATATGCGTTTTGAAAAACCACTATTAATCGCTTTTGTGAAAACACGACACGTAAACTCACCGTAACTGATTTTTCCTTCCGCAACAAATTCATTAGCGCACATTTTACTTCGATTGTTGACTTCGAGCAGCAAAGGTTGCACGCTGCCTTGTGTGTTGAGTGGAAGAGGCCACCGCCGCTCGCGACGCACTCAAGTCGCTGACGAAAGAAGCCGCCGCCGCAGGCGGCACGCCGAGGCATCGAGTCCAAGCGGTTGCAGCCGGCCACAGCTGCACCGTGTTGCCGAGGGGAAATGATCGCCGCAGACACCTAATGCGCGAGTCGTGGAGGGAATCGCCACTACCGCCATCCGTGCTTGCCGACCGTCAAGGTAAAGCAGCTGCGCATCGCATTTAGTCGCCGAGTGGAAGTACTTGCTGCCGCCCGCACCCTTCAGCGGCGTCTACCTGGTGAAGCGCCAACAGAGGGGAGCCGAGCAGTAGATGGCGTCTAGGCGCTGATTCATTTACGACCGACATGAATGGAGGAGCGGTGCCAACGAGCTAATGGCGGAGGAGAATCGGAGGGGCCTGAGGATGAACTGGAGGGGAGCAGTGGCACATGCGTCCTTCGAGCCATGGCGGCTAATTTGGGGAAAGTAGTGGCGAGCTAAGTTTACAAATGGGATAAGACACTCACAAGTCACGGGCTATCCAAGCAAATAACTAAGCGGCCAGTTTTTTACTTTTCTAATCCAAACATAGTTTTGTATAAACTGATTATTCACAAAAACGTAGATAAACCGATTTTCCTTAAAACTGTCTTAAAATGCATTTTCCATAATCCCATCGCTAATCTCCTCTATCCAAACAACCACTAAACAAGCAAATATATGCAAACAACGCAAACATAACAGCAATCTGCCAAAACAGTACAGTCTGTAAAGAATGCAAGAGTATCAATACTTCCCTAACTCCAAAAATTATGAAATAAAATTCCCACTGTAGTAAATTTACCAGAGCTTAATATGCAAAAAGTTTCAACATTATTCCATTCTCTGAATTTTCTAGGGAATTTTTGCAACAGCGGTAAACTTTCTGTTTTCAAACAGCAACATATATACTAGCAAAATAAGCATGGTAAAGGCTATCCTTGACTTTTTTATTGAAAGTAAAGATGCAAAAAATTATTATAAAGTACAGCAAGCAAATACTAACAAAAGAAAATGACGCTCCAAGCAAAACACATATCATGTGGTGAATAAAATATAGCTCCAAGTAAAGTTACCGATGAACGAAGATTTAAAGAGGGATGCCATCCGGGCATCCTCAAGCTTAGGCTCTTGGTCGTCCTTGAATATTACCTTGGGGTGCCTTGGGAATCCCCAAGCTTAGGCTCTTTCCACTTCTTATTCCATAGTCCATCGAATCTTTACCCAAAACATGAAAACTTCACAACACAAAACTTAATGTAAAACTCAGAAGTCTGCTAGTATAAGAAAATAAAACCACCACTTAGGTACTGTAATGAACTCATTCTAAATTCATATTGTTGTAGTATCTAATTTACTCCAACTTATCTATGGTTCATACCTCCGATACTACTCATAGATTCATCAAAATAAGCAAACAACACATAGGAAACAGAATCTGTCAAAAACAGTAACAGTCTGTAGTAATCAGATCAAACGATACTGAACTCCAAAAATCATACCCAATTAGGAAGTCCTAAGAAATGTGTGTACCAAACTAGAGCAAAACGAATCAGATCAGAATCACGCTTCGTGAATTAACAAAACTAATTTACTGGGTGCAAAAGTTTCGATTCTCAGCAGATCAACACAACTATCACCGTAAGCTATCCTAAAGGTCTTACTTGGCACTTTATTGAAACAAAGCTATAAAACATGATTATTACAGTAGCATAATCATGTGGACACACAAAACAGTAAGGATAAATATTGGGTTCTTCCCAACAAGTGATTTTCTTTAATGCATTTTTAGCTAGGCATGATGATGAAAATGATGCTCACGTAAAAGATAAGAATTGAAACATAACAGAGCATCATGAAGCATATGACTAGCACATTCTGTTCTAACCCACTTCCTATGCATAGGATTTTTGAGCAAATAACTTATGCGTAACAATAATCAACTAGCAAAGGAAGGTAAAACAAGCATAGCTTCAAGATTTTCAACACATAGTGTCGGGGTTGGTGCGATATATGCCAAAGGATGGCTTATCATGGTGGGGCGAGTAGAACGACGCCGTGCTCGAAACGGATAAGGCGCAGACATGCACGCCAATAATCTTACCCAGCTTGGGCTCTCCGGGAGATAACACCCCTATCGCTGCTCTCATGGGTGCCCGCATGGTCACTATAGCAAGATGGCTACAATGGTGCTCCTAGAGTCAGATCGGGAGGCGTGAGAGAGCGAGGCTAGTTCTTCCTCCCCGGGCTATGTGTCTATCTCTATCAAGGTCCGAACCTTTGCATGGGTGCCCCGGGTTTATATAGGCCTACCCCGGGGTACAATGGTAATCCGTCTGGCGTGGGTCCTCGCCAGCCTCTCAAGTCGCCGCCCTTCCCGCCGCTTCGGGGCCCGCTGACCGGTGGGTCCTGCAGACAAGCCAGACATCGGCGGGCGCTTCCCGATGACGCAGGCGAATATCGGGTCGCGGCAACAGATCGCCGCCTATCAGCGATCACCGCCGCCACTCCCCATCCAATCTGGTTTATGGCTTGTGGGCCCCGGAGGAGACGGCCGACTGGGAGGCCGACTCCACGGGCCGCCTTTCGGCGCCTCGCCGCCTTCGATTCTCCCATCGACAGTGGCCCCATGATCTTCGGGCCAGACAGCCGGCGTCGTGACACAAAGCAAGGCCGCAAGACTGTGGCCGAGGTCAGGCAGGCATGGCAACAAGGTCGTGCCTCACCGGAGATCTTCCGGCGACACACCTCATCAGAGCCATGTCGGTCCTCGAGGCAGGGAGGACGGCCACATCGCGGACTGCACTCGTGATCGGGCTTCGTGGAGGTCATGGGCCGACTCCGTAGTCGGCGCCATGGAGGTCGCCATCTTGGAGTCGGCTCGTCATGAAGTCGCTATCCGGGACTCGCTCCCCCGGAGATCGCCAGCTGAGACTCAGCTTCTCGGAAGGTCGCCAGCTGGACTCGGCCTCTCTGGAGGTCGCCAGCTGGGACTCGGCTGGAGGGGCGTGGCCTGCCCCGATGCCTTGAAAGATTCTGGGACCCGAGTTAGCCTACCCGTGGCCCATTACTCCGATAGTAGTCCCCATAGCTGGTGAAGCCCTGCCGCCCGTGGGGCTTCAACAGTTTCATCCTTCCTAGCGCCGACTCCAAGACTCGGCGGTTATCTTCTTTGGGCCGACTCGCTGAAGTCGGACTTTGTTCGGCGAGGGGCCATTGTCTGTAGGTCGCAGCGGGAAATCGGGCGGCGTATCGGATACGCCTCCCTGCTGCCATCGAGGCGGTCCTATCGCGCGGCGCCACGTGGGGAGGATAGTCTGCTCACCCACGCGCGCGACGGGACGGGCCGCCAGCGGGCCCGCCACTCACAGCGCTTCCGAAGCGGATCCGCGCGGTCGCGAACGGTTGAGTTCTCACGCCGCTATCGCGCGCAGAACTTTCGTGGGTAATCGCGGGCGGCGTGGGCTTCGTGCGCAGCTTAATCCCACGCCAGCCTCGCTCTCTCAGCCGTAGGGCTATAAATAGGCGGGGAGGAGCGGGGCAGCACTGCACGCGCATCCTTTCCCCCGCTCTCCTGCCTTCTCTTCTTCCTCCGCCGCGAGCAAGAGCACATCTCACCACGGCGATGAGCTCTTCCTCCGCCGCACCCTCCGCCTCGCGCTCCTGCGTGTGGGATGGCTCGGACGTGGAGGCGGAGCATATCGAAGTTCTCCGCCGACCCGCTGCCTCCCTAGCGCGACTCGTGCACGCCTGCCTTGCGCCGGCGGAGATCCGCCCAAGGCCAAGGAGGGCGAAGCGGTCGCCTTCCACTCGCACCTCATGCGCTGGTTAGCTGCCGCGAGCGGGTTCTTCCGCTGCCTCGAGTTTCACAATCTTCACCGCACCACCTCACCCCAATGCGGTGGTGCTGCTTCCGCCGCCACTGCAGGCGAAGGCTTCGGCGCTTTCCCCACCTCGAGTTGTGGGGAGAATTCTTCTTCAAAGCTCAAGACGCAGGCTGCCCGCACGCCGCTCGCTCAGCGGCACCTACATCGCGGTGCGGCGCACGACGGCCGACAACCCCTTTCCTCTCATTTCGCTGGTGAAATCGGTGAAGATGTGGCAGCACTCCAACTTCTACGTGAAGAACCTCTCCACCGACGGCGACTGGGTCAATCTGCCGCCCTTCAACCCCGAGCCACTGACTGGGAGGCTTCCCAGTTGGTCTCACCGGTCCAAGTCGCTGACTCCCTCCAGAGCCGCCGCCGTGGCACGGCTCCAAGTTCTGCTGCAGTCGGAGGGCCTAGTCGGATCCGACCTTCTGGCCGCCTTCGTGGCGCGCCGCATCCTCCCTCTCCAAGGCCGGTCTCACCTCATCTGCCAGATGAGCGACCGCCACGACCCGAGCCGGCTGTGCACCAAGGAGATGCCTCGCAGGGAGGTGGCAAACTTGGTGAACCACATTGCACACTGCGAGTTCACGAAGGACTGGCAGTTCGGCAAGGAGCCGTACTCGCGCGACAATCCCCCTCCAGTGGTAAGTCGCGTCTTTATGTAGTTTGATCTTCTTTGCAGCCGACTCGACTTCTAATCATCCTGGTTCCTTCCGGCGAACCCCTCATGGAGCCCGCAGCCGCGCCATGAGAGAGCCTCGCGACCACGCCCTGCATCAAGGATAGCGACGTCGACGACCCCGACTTGGGGGCGGCGGCGTTGGAGGCTGACACCGAAGGCGGCGAAGAAGGGGAAGACGGCGGCCTCAGGCCATCGGCAACCTTCGCCGACTGGCCCGAAGACGGCGCCAACGTGGAAGTCGTCCCGCGCCACCAGCCGAGGGCTGGCCCATCCGGCCAAGGCGGCGTGAAGAGGCGCCACGCCGGCCGAAGCGCCCGCGGCAAGCGTAATAGTTCATAGCGCCGCCGCCGACCAAAGCGGAGGAGGCGGCCGCGAAGGCCAACCGCTTCTGAAGGGAAGTGAGAAGGCCGCTGCTAGTTTCCGCGTAAGTTTTTACGCTCGTGTATTTTCTTTGTTGGATTTTGTTCGAGTCTTCATTGATTTTCCCTCCATTATTCTCCAGAGCCCCCCTCTCCCTTGAGAGAGTCGCCGCCCCCTCTGTCATGGGGTCGGTAGAGACGCCTGCCTACACCCGGCGGGTCGATCCCGCCGCCGACCTTCGGGAGGCAACGGAGCAAAACGCGCGGGAGAAGCGCGACGAGGAGGAGGACGACCGCCTGGAGAAGGCGCAGGCCGAGAAGGCGGCCGCCAACGCCCAGAAGAAGTTGGAGGAGGCCGAAGCCGCCGTCGCGATGAAGCGGCGTGCTGAGGAGGTCGTGCGTCGCTGATCGGCGATGCTCGTTCCTCCGTTGTCGTCGGCGTCGCCTGCTCCGGAGTTCACGGGGCAGACCAGACAGGTCGGCATCGAGAACCCCCTCGTGGAGGAAGGCGGCGATGCCTCGCACTCGGACACCCTCGCGCCGCCTCCGCCGCCTCCGCCACCATCTTGGAGGCCGCACGGCAAACATCCGGTGGGCCCGTTGGATCCGCCGATCACGGACGAGGCCGAGGCGCGGCTGCTTCTTCAAGTCGCCGCGCCGACACGCCGCCGGCTTGAGAGGACGACCTCGGCGCCGCGAGCTCGGGAGACGGGCGCCGCCACCAGCGAAGTCCGACGCCGAGGTTTCCAAGGCCGCCCACCGGGTGGTTGCGCGGAGGTGGCACCGGCCCGCTGAACCAAGCCCTCCTAGACGTCCAGGCGAAGCTGCGCATGGAAAGCGACGCCCAACTCGCACTGAGCGCATTCGGGCGCAGGACATCCGTCCGAGTATGTTTTTTGTTCTTTTTATTTTTGTCCTTCTCGTAAGGCTGCACCCACTGGGTGTAGTCCCCGAGTTCCGGGCCGGCTGCTGAGCAGGCGGTTCGGAACTCCCTCTGGCGAGCTCCGAATACTAACTTTTGCCTTTGTCGGCTTTTTGTAGGAATATCACAACTTCCGCGCCACTGCCTTCAACCGCAATGTCGAGGAGCTGAACAAGCGGTCCGCCGACTTGGTGGAAAGCCGAGGTGAGCTCTTTTTCCTTCTTCGCGGGCGCGCTGGCGCACTGCTGGTCTGTAGTCCTCGAGATTCGGCCGATCGCCGAAAGGCGGGCCGGATCTCCCCGGCAATCTAATTTACCGACGACTTTCTTGTCTCTTTCTTCGTTCTTCAGGCGCCAACGCTGCCCTCCAGGAGCAGCTGGGTGAGGCCAACACTACTCGGCGTGCAAAGGAAGAGGAGTGTGACAGGCTCGCCAAAGAGCGTGATCTGCTGGCGACGCAGCTGGCCGAGCAGAAGGATCTGCTGCAGAAAGCGCAGGACGACGCCAAGTCGCGGGAGGCTGCCCTCATGGCCGAGTTCGAGGTCGAACGCTCCGCCTGGACTGATCGGGAGGCGATGCTGACCTCCGGCTACCACGAGCTCAAGGACATCGTTGATGGTAAGTCTCTTTCGTTTCTTTGGGCTCCTGACTATGTGTCAGGCTGACTTCTGATTTTCCGGCTATCTTATTTTTTGTCTTGGCAGATTTCTTTCCTGGTCATTCACAGGCAGTCCCTCTGGCCATTGAGGTGGCTCGGGAGGCGCGAAGGGCGAAGGGTGAGGTGATCGCCGCCAATGCCCCCCGGACCATCGACGAGCAGCTCCTGAGCATTGGTGCCCGTCTTCGTCCGGCTCACCGGCTGCTGCGCCCACTTCAGCAGCAGTCGGTGCCCAGCGGTTGCCGCCTGCGGGCCGGACATGCCGGCTCACAAGACCGCCACCGGACCGCCGACCGGCCGGAAGTCGCCGCGCCGCCTTGAGGCTTGAAGGGCTCGCCCGGCCGAGCACGCCGGGCCTTGGAGTTTGTCAAGGCATGGTATCCGGCTGACTCGACCATCCGCCGCGCTCGGCCGAAGCCCAGGCCGAGCCGGAGGTCGGGAAGGCGCCTTATCGAAGCGTGGCGCCAGCGCCGAGTACACGGACACCAGCGTCTTCGTGCCCGAGCGGACTGAAGGCGGCGAGGAAGTGCCACCGGACTGGTTCGGGATGAACCCGGAGTACGACGAAGACTCGGCGGAGGTGATCGACTCCAGCGCCGAGGAGGAGGACGAGGCGGAGGACAGAGGCGAGGAGGAGGAGCCAGAAGACGAAGCAGGCGGCCAGCCTCAGCCCGATCAAGGCCCCTCCAACGAGCCGCGGAGACAAGGCGATCGCCGCCAGAGGCGACTCAAGCCGAGACCGCCACCGACGCCTCAACCCGACACCGCCATCACCTCCGACCCGCCGGCCCCGGAGGCTGCCTCCTAGACTGCTTTTTCTGCTTCCATTTATCTGTCTTTAGTAATCTTTTGCTAGACTTGTTAGGTTCGAACAATTCCACCCGCGGGGTGTATCCTGAATTTCTGTTCGAATATTCAGCCGAGGGCCTATGTAAATATTTATCTGGTTTCCGCCTTTTCTTGCTTATTGCTCCTTAGACTTTTTCCTTTGCCGTCTTCCTTTAGTTGTCGCTTGTTTGCCGGACAGCCGCCTCATGGATCGTTGCTGTGTCAAGTGCTTGGCCACTTTAGGAAGGCAAGTACTTAGCCGTTTAGAGTTTCTTTAGCAAGTCAGCTAGAAAGCGACAGGCCGACTATCTGAGAGTCGGCTGTCTTTGATAAAAGCTAAGACGCTGAGCCGACTACTCACGAGTCGGTTCTGCAGGGGGAGGCTGGTAACCGGCTTGAGCTATGCATAAGCTTTTAGGTCCTTAGCCATTTTTCATGTGCGCTGTTTGCTTGTTCTCCGCTTACTGGGCGATCGCTCTCGCGAATCAAGGGCTTTCGGCAGAGACGGCTTGAGCGCAACAAATTACTTGTCCGACCGCAGAAGCATTTCATAAAGAAGATTTAGAAGTCCTGGACGACTAGTCGGACCCGTGCCGCATAAAGATGGTGAAAAAACAGTAGTATGTTCGGAAGCGTGAATCTTATCATACAGATGACAAAAAGGCAGTCCCCGAGCTCGTCTCGGGGGGCCTAAGGTCTTAGTACTTTAATACAAAAGGGGGTAGTGCGATACATACAAGATCACCTGTAAAATCTTCGACGAAGATTTATGCTCCACGGGCGCCTGCTTTTGCCGAGTCGCCCTCTTGCGCGCCGAGGCTTCGAGCGCCGACGATAGTAAGCGCCATTCCCTAGCACCTTGTCGATGATGAAGGGACCTTCCTAAGGTGCCGGCTAACTTGTGCTAGCCGGTTGTTCTCTGAATCAGCCAAGCACAAGGTCGCCTCTTGAACGATCTCGCTTGACCTTGCGGTTGTAGTATCGGCGCAGCTCGCCGGTAGATGCCGGACCGGCCGAGTGCCAACAATGCCCTCTTCCAAAGAGGTCGACGCCGCCTTGGCGTGTTTCTTCACTTCCTCCTCGGTGTACATGGTGACTCGTGGAGAGTCGAACTCTATATCCGCCGGATGACAGCTTCGCACCAGAGACATGGAAGAAAGGCGTGAAGCCGTTGACTTGTTTGGAGTCGCGGCGCAGACTCCAGAGGACGGCCGCAGCCTTGACCAATAGCCGGCCGAACGCCAAGTGGTTCGACCAACGAGGCTTGATGCCGACAGATGAGGCCATTGGCTCGCTCCACTGGCCGCTTGATCATGGATGGGCAACGGACGCTAAGTCTAGTCGGATGCCCTGCGTCGCACAGAAACGAGCCAAGGCGCCCTTGGCAAAGTTTGTGCCGTTGTCGGTGATGATGCTATACGGTATGCCATACCGCACCGTGATGTCGGCGATGAAAGTTACTGCAGTCGGCCCATTCAACTTCTTGATAGGCTTTGCTTCCACCCACTTGGTGAACTTGTCCACCGCGACAAGAAGATGAGTTAGGCCGCCTCGGGCCATCTTGAATGGTCCTACCATGTCCAGGCCCCAAACTGCGAAGGGCCAGCGATGGGGATTGTCTTCACCAGGAAGCCGCCGAAGTGGCTTGGAGCGAACATCCGCACCCCTTGCATTTTTGGACTAGCTCTTTAGCTTCTTCCAGGGCAGTCGGCCAAAAGAAACCATGCCGAAAGGCTTTGGCGACGAGTGCCCTTGAAGCCGCATGGTGGCCGCCCTCGCCCTGATGGATGTCTCTGAGAATTGCTTGGCCTTGTTCTGATTCTACGCAGCGCTGGTAGACACCAAAGGACATCAAGGTCCGACTAGCTCTTTGTTGACTATGGTGTACGCTGCCGCTTGGCGCTGCACTTGCCGAGCCAGGATTTCATCTGTCGGCAGCTCTTTGTTGACTAGAAATTTGAGGATGGGTTGCGCCCATGAAGGTGCTGCTATCTCTTCAACTGTTACCACAACGACTTGGACAAGGGTGGCTGGGCTGGGAGGCGGCGGGCTGGAGTCTGCAGCCGTTTGCTGGATCAACGGAGTCTTTGGGCCGACTGGCACAGTCCCCGGGCCGGGCTCTGAAGTCCCCGGGCCGGGCTCTGAAGTCCCCGGGCCAGTTTTAGCTGTGGTTTTCTTGAGGTTGTCTGCTGAGGCTTTGGAGTCGGATCCGACTACTTCTGGAGGAGCCGGCACAAAGATGGAGTCTGATTCTGGTGAAGGGTTGATGGATGGCTTGAGGAGGCGCTGAAGGGCGACACCGGAAGGTATCGCTTGGCGAGTGGAGCCGACTCGTGCCAAGGCATCTGCTTGATCATTGTCATTTCTTGGCACGTGAAGGAATTCGCACCTCGGTATCCGCTGAGTTGTTGCACCAGAAGCGGTAGCTCGCCATGTTTGCGCCTTTGGCGCCCCAATACGGATGATTGCCGAACCACCAAGTCGAGTCGCCATAACACGTGATCCGCGAATGCCGAAGTTCTTTTGGCAAGCCGGAGCCCATGAATGAGCGCCTCATATTCGCAACGTTGTTGGAGGCGGCAAAGTGGATCTGCAGACATACTTGAGCTTGTCGCCTTAGGGAGGTGAGGACGACGCCGCTCCCGTGCCGGTGCGCATCTTGGAGCCGCCGAAATGCATCCGCCAATGGGTGGAGTCAGCAACAGGTATCGGGTCTCGCCCACGACGAGGAAGTCTGACAGCCGCGACTTGATGGCGGTAAAAGGGCTGGTAGTAGATGGTGTAAGGAGCTAGATCTATAGCCCATTTGGCCACTCGGCCGGAGGCGCCTCGGCTTCCAATGATCTCGGCGAGTGGAGCAAAGGCAAACCACAAAGATTGGATGCTCTTGAAAGTAGGGTTTCAGCTTCTTGGCGGCAAAATGCACACCGTAGCACATCTTCCGTAGTGAGGGTAGTTCTGCTTGGAGGTCGACAAGACTCGCCTGTAATATACCGTCTCGGACAGGAGCGCCTTGCCTTCCTCCTTGTGCTCGACTACAATGATCAGGCCGACTACTCGGGTGGCGGCGATGTATAAGAGCATGGGCCTTTGGGGTCGGAGCCGCCAACACGGGGAGTAGTCAACATCTTCTTCACCGGAGAAATGCCTCATCCGCTTTGTGGTTCCACTCAAAAAGGTGGTCTTCTTCATCGCTTGATACAAGGGCAGAGCTTTCGCCCACCGATCGACAATCGGCCGATGGACGCCAGCAGCCGTGAACTTCGACATCCAACAATGGGTTGGGTACCTCCATTCTCTCGATGGCCTTGATCTTCACGGGTTGCACTTATGCCGCTGCTCGAGAACAGAAGCCAAGGAGCTGGCCGGCCGGTACTTCAAAACGCACTTCTCGTGGTTGAGCTTGATCTCGAATCGGCGCAGATTTGCAAAGGTCTCCTTGAGGTCTTCCAAAGAGCGCCCCACGCTTCCGTCTTCACCACCACGCCGTCCACATAGACGTATGCTCTCGCCGAAGTTGCTTGAGGAGGCACTTCGCATGCAACATCGAAAGGTGGCGCCGCATTCCTCGCCGAACGCCATTGTCGCAGCGTATATTCCAAATGGTGTGATGAATGCGGTCTTCACCCGTCTCACGGGTTCAGCTTGATCCGTGGTATCCTCGAGTATGCGTCTAGGAAACTCAGCAGCTCGCATCCGCTGTGGAGTCTATCACCGATCAATTCTTTGCAGAGCAAACGGGTCCTTTGGGCAGGCTTTGTTTGGGCTTGTGTAGTCGATGCACATCCGCCATCGCTTGTTCTTCTTCATTACCAAAACCGGTTTGCCACCACTCGAAAAACACTTCCATGATGAAACCGCTGCCGTGAGCCGGGCTATTTCTTCTCCAACAACTCTTCTTTTCTCTTCCGACAGCGGCACAAGGGCTGCCTCGACGGGCTTCATATCCGCCTCGACGTAGCTTGTTCTCGGCGAATTCCGTCGGTACACCCGGCATGTCCTTGGGGGACCATGCAAAGATGTCCTGATTCTCACGGAAAAAATCGACGAGCTCGCCTTCCTATTTGCTATCAAGGCCCGTGCCCATGACAACGTACCTCTCTGGGTGCTCCGGGTCCAAGGGTATCTTCTTGGTCTCTTTGGCCGGCTTGAATGATCCTTCTGCCTCCGACTCCTTGGGGTCGGGCGACATCTCTGGCTGCTTTCCGGCCATCGCCATGACTCGGTCAAGGAGCCGCTTCGCCGCGATCACTGTGGACTCGCCAGCCGATCGCTTCTCGGGCTTGCAGCGGACGACTTCTTGTAGTCGCCGGCCACGGCCGAATCCCTTGAACTCGGCATCTTCATCTTGAGGTAGGCGAGTGGGGAACCGCCATGAACTTGGCCAAGGCGGGTCGGCCAAGCAGAGGCGTGGTACGGCTCTCCAAGTCCACCACCTCGAACCGCACCGCCTCGACGGAAGTGATCTTTGTCTCCAAGAGGACGCCTATCGTGACCTTGCCGATTGGTGAACAGGAGAGGCCGGGTACAATTCCGTGAACACGGTGCGGCTGCTCGCACTGCCTCTTCGCTGATTCCTAGCTTCTCCATGGTGTCCTTGTACAGATGTTTATGCTGCTGCCTCCATCTATCGACCCGCAAAAACGGGCGGCCCGCCTATCAAGAGCTAAGGTCGCACCTAGGACCAGGGCATAAGAGCCCTGACTCGCATCACCTGGTGATCCGCCCGACTCACCGATAGGCCTCTCTGACCAATGCATGAACTCTGGGGCATCTGTTGCTACTGATTTACTTCTTGTTGTTGCTGGGCGCCGCAACTACGGTCATCCGCCACACTGGTGAACACTATGTAGGCTCCATGCTCTTTCGGGAACTCGTCCTGCATTGCGCCGGCTGGCCGGGCCGCCAGCTGCTGGGGCGGCGGCGGAGCCGGCGGCCCAGCAGACGGTGGGGGAGTGAGGCCGTCTCCCTTGGCGATCCTGGCGAGCCAGTGGCACTTTCTGGTGGTGTGGTTTGATGGCTTCGCGCCGCTATGGAACTTGCAAGGACCATCCAAAGTCTGCTCATAGGAGAAGGCTGGCAACCAATTGGATTTGCCGCCCCTCTGCCGCTTGGCTGGTGGCTGCCCTTCTGGCTGTTGATCTTCTACTGCTGCGACCTGCCGACTGTTGGAAGTCGGCTGCAGGGCCTTGCGTTTGTTGTCGTTCTGTGGCTGTCGCCGACTGGTGTCTCCAGCCGGAGTTCTGGGAGCCTGGGGAGTCACCTTGCCAGTCGCGTTGACTTGAATCTCCGTCTTCATGGAAGAGTCGGCCGTGGCGTACTTGTCCGCTATGACTAGCAGTTCATCGAGGGTTTCTGGCTCGTCGCAGAGGAGTTTGTGCTTGAGGAGGGTGCCCTCTCGGCACCCGGCAGTGAAGTATTCGATAGCCTGCTGAAAGTGCAACTAATCCCCGGGTGGTTTTGGTAATTAATAACAACATATATATCATTGAACTAATAGTTACTTGAGAATCATTTCAGAAAGTTCAAAGGATATGGGTATGGCATGGATCAAGAAGTGGACCTCAAAATGCTAAGGCATGGACTCAAGAAGTGGACCCTCAAAATGCTAAGGCAAGCATTGGCAAAAGCTCAAGACTCCATTTTTGGTTTAGTGATCCAAGATCACATTGAGTCCATAGGAAAGCCAATACTATTAAAAGGGATGAGGTTATGATGATGATCCGTTGCTCAAAGTGCTTAGTGATACATCTCCTAAACTATCAACAACTTTCACCGCCATATACACTCATAAGTAATCTCGGTCCCACCGATATTCCAAACTCACCACACCGAGATGAACCACCTCACCACAAAGCCAAACCCTAGAAAACTCGGATTTTCCGATTCCAAACTCGGTCTCACCGAAACCTGAGTTGCCAAGCTTCAGAATCTTCACATCAAATCGGTGTCACCGAGATGATGAAGTCGGTCTCACCGAGATTGGCAAGCTCTTGTCTTTGCAACGGATCGGACAAACCGAGATTGTATTTTCGGTCCCACCAAAATCCCAACGCTCACATTATTTGAACTTTCGGTCTCACCGAGTTGTCAACTTCGGTCCCACCGAGATTGGTCAAATGTGTATAACGGTTGGATTTTGTGTGGAGGCTATAAATACCCCTCCACCCCCTCTTCATTCGTGGAGAGAGCCATCAGAAAGAACTACCACTCCTACCTTACATTTCTGAGAAGAGAACTACCTACCCTTGTGTTGAGATCAAGTTGCTCCACTCCCACCATATGAAGCTTGATCTCTAGCCTTCCCAAGTTGCTTGCTTTCCACTCAATCCTTTCTTCCACCACAGCCAAATCAGTGAGGAGAGTTGAGTGTTGGGGAGATTATCATTTGAAGCACAAGAGCAAGGAGTTCATCATCATCAACACCATCTATTACCTTTTGGAGGGTGGTGCCTCCTAGATTGGTTAGGTGTCGCTTGGGAGCCTCCGTCGAGATGTGGAGTTGAACCAAGAAGTTTGTAAGGGCAAGGAGATCGCCTACTTCGTGAAGATCTACCCCGAGTAAGGCTAGCCTCCGTGGGCGAGGCCATGATGGCATAGACAAGGTTGCTTCTTCGTGGACCCTTCGTGGGTGGAGCCTCCGTGGACTCTCGCAGCCGCTACCCTCCGTGGGTTGAAGTCTCCATCAACGTGGAAGTACGATAGCACCACCTATCGGAACCACGAGAAAAATCTCCGCCTCCAAAATTGCGCTTGCTCTTCTCCACCTCTCTTTACTACATGTGCAATTTACTTTCCGCTGCCTATACTCTAGAATTGCATGTGTAGGGTGATGCTTGACTTGATCAAAATTGTGAATCTGCCAAAACTGTTCTTTGTCAAAAGGCATAATCTTTTATATTGTCAAGTAGTCTAATCACCCCCTCTAGACATACTTTCGATCCTACAAGTGGTATCGAGCTTTGGTCTCCATTGTATTGGTTTCATTGCATTGACTCCATAAGCTTGGTTTCACAACCTAGGAGAGTATGGCGCCTAGTGAGGGTAATTTTCAGAGAGGTCCTTACTTTGATGGTACAAATTTTGCTAGTTGGAAGCATAAAATGAAAATGCATATTGTTGGCCATAACCCAGCCGCATGGGGCATTATTTGTGTTGGTATGCAAGGTGAATTCTTCGAGGAAGGAAAAGTTCTGGATCGCGGTTACAATGGAAGAATTATGGATGTTGCAAAACAATGCTCAAGCTTGTGACATTCTCTTCAATGCCTTGTGTCCCGAGGAGTTCAACAAAATCAGCCATCTTGAGAATGCAAAAGAGATTTGGGATACTTTGGTTGAGATGCACGAAGGTACCGAGTCCGTGAAGGAATCAAAGCTAGATGTTCTTCAAGGTCAACTTGACAAGTTTAAGATGAAGGAAGGTGAAGGAGTCGCTGAAATGTACTCTAGGCTTGCTCTCATCACAAATGAGATTGCCGGCTTAGGAAGCGAAGAAATGACCGATCGATTCATCATCAAGAAGATTCTCGAGCTTTGGATGGAAAGTATGACACCGTGCACTTTGATCCAAATGATGCCAAACTACAAGAATCTCAAGCCAATCAAGTCATTGGAAGAATTGTTGCTCATGAGATGACACTTAAGGATAAGGAAGAGCTTCACAACAAGTCAAGTGGTGCTTACAAAGCTACAAGTGATGCTCCCACAACCTCAAGTGACAAGTTAGTTTCCAATGAAGAGATAAGCCTAATGGTCAAAAACTTCAACAAATTCTACAAGAGTAGAAGCAAAGAGAGAAGCTCAAAGTCTAGATCATATGATGAAAAGAGATCTTCTAGTCGTGATCGAATCACTACAATTGTGGAAGACCCGACACTACTCAAATGAGTGTTCGCTCCCCACAAGAGAAGAGAAGAATCTCCAAGAAGAAGAAGCTCAAGAGATGAGTCACCTCGAAAGAGAGAAGGAGTAGAGATGATCGTTATGAACGAAGACCCTCTCGGAGAAGCAAGGATTCGGAGAGGAAAGACAAGTCATCAAGGAGCTACACAAGAAGAAAACATCAAGCTCATGTAGGTGAATGGGTCTCCGCCCGACTCCGGCAATCAATCCGAAGGAAGCTATCACTCCAACTCGACTACAGCCAAGATGAAGGTGTTGCGGTCTTGCTCTCAGATCCTCCAACTCCAACTCCTATGACTTATTTGATTCACCAAATGAGGGAATTGAAGATGCTTCATGGCTAAAGGCCCCAAGGTATCACACCCTGAATTCATTGACTTTGATAGTGATGAGGATGACTTGCTTGGTGAAGATGAGCTCTTACATGATAAATCCAATGAATCTAGTAACGATGAACATGCTAGTAGTCTTTATAGTCGAGAAGAGTCGAATGACAATGCTATGAAGGAGATTGAGCGTCTAACTAAAGAACTAAACACTCTTAAGTTAGCTCATGAAACAACTCAAGAAGATCATAGAGAGCTCCTAAGATCTCATGAGAAGCTACGCTTCGAGAAGCTCACTCTAGAGCAAGAACATGAGTTTCTAAAAGCAATCAATGACGATCTTCGAAAGAAGAGTTCTTCATATCTTGCCAAACGACTTCTCTCGTCTAATTTCTTGCCACCCATTAAAACTAAGCATGACAAGCATAAGAAAAGTTCTTTCTCTAGTAGTAACAATAACCATGCTAAATCCAATATTGTTGCTTCTGGTAGTTCTCTTGATTTCACTAACAATGTTTCAAGCCAAGTTACACTTGAGCAAGAAAATATTTTATTGAAAGGGATTATAGAGAAAGGTGTCTACAAGAGCCTTGCCAGAAGCAAGAACTTTGAGGAAATTGTTCGCAAGCAAGGAAGGCACCGGAAGAATCAAGGAATTGGTTTTGAGCGAAAGTTCAACGCCAAGGTGTTGAATGGGAAGAAGGTCAATATCCTACTCCACGCTTTATTCCTCAAAAGGAGAAGTATGATCCTACTTCTTCCAATGTGGAACAAGCTCAAGATGACCTTCCACCACAAGACCACAAGCTAAAAGGCAAGGACAAGCTTCAAGAGGAGATTGATGCATTTGTTGAAGCACCTCAAGCCATGGTCAAGTGGGTTCCCAAGGAAACGCCAAGTTCTACTTCACAAGCTCAACTACAACCCCAAGGATTCCCATCAAGATGATGTGGATCCCAAGAAGAAGAACTAGAAAGTTCTTGAGGGTGACTCGCCAACATACTTCACTCACATTCATTTTGGCAAAAACTTGTGCAATCAACTTCCACATCTTGCACTAGTTCATGGAGTCACAAACCCTCTTGTTGGTAAGTCAAGGGACAAGGTAATCATTGCTTTCATGGACATCATCTATTGTGTACTTCAATCTATGTCCATGGATATCCTTGTTTGTTCCTTGTGGGACTAACCCATGTAGGTATTGAAAGTGCCCAATCCAAAGGATAGCTCCAAACTCTTGATGATCTTCATCAACATTGAGCATCCACATCTTCAACATCTACATGAAGTCTTCTACGACAACCCAAGGTTAGTTTGACCCTTTAAAAGGGGTTCTCACATCTAGGGGGAGCTTTGCTCTAAAAAATTGAGCTAAAGCATCTTCAAATGATGTGAACACATCAATGCTTTATGTAAAAGTGGTAACCCCACTTGTGCTTAAACGATGAGTATGACCTATGATCAAATGTTCTCATTTGGCTCCTAAGTCAATATACTCATATAAAGATGACCTAGTCATCGACAAATTGTGTGATAGTAGCTAGAGTTTTGATTGTGCATGTTTGACACATATTTCATTTGCTATCTTATTGTGTGAGCATGTTGGATGCATGATTTTATCCATTCAAGGACATCCATTTGTTGTTTTGGTCGTTTTTGATTTTTCTGACCAAATGGATGGACAAGAATGCCTAAGTACCTCCCCTAGCTATCTATGCTTTCTTGTCTCAAATTCTATTCATGCTTACATCACAAATTTTGAACAAGTCATTTTCGGACCCTCCGAGTGAGGAGCACTCGGAGCCACCGATCCGTCAAGGGCTAACTTCCAAAACCTTCTAAGTGATTTCGGTCAGACCAACCCACCCAAACTCGGTCGAACCAAAAGCATTTGGACTGATCTAGGTTTTCACCTCGGTGAAACCGAGTTGTGATTTTCGGCGTGATCAAGTGCATAATCGCCTCAGCAGTTATCCATCTCGGTGCCACCGAAGTTTTACAACTCGATCCCACCGACAAAAAGGGGTATATATACTCCGAGGGCCGCGCATTGATTTCTCCTTCAAACGCTTCGCCCCACACCCTTTTGCCGCCGCCGCTGGTCTCCGGATCGCCTCCGTTGCCGTCAGGCGCCGCCGCAGTCTCCGCCGCCAAAGGACATCTTCTCCGCGCCGTTGCAGCCAGAGAGAAACTCCACCAAGTTAGGGTGAGTTTTGATCCCACTCGTGCTCCCATCTCCGACTCAATGCATGTTTGGTTTGCCTAGAATCTTGCCACGATTGAAATCTTCCTGTACACCAGATTAGTTCGCTTGGACTAGATTCGAGTAAAAGTTTTAGGTTAGGTTTCACGAACACATCTCGGTGAGACCGATTTTACATTTTCGGTATGACCGCTTTGGCCTATGGCCATTGTGATCGCACTCTTCGTCCAACCGAAGTTGTGCAAATCGGTGTGACCGAAATGAGGATTCTGTGAAACCCTAGTGTTTTCGGAAGGATCAAACCCACTTCGTCCAACCGAAAGTGGTGTGAAAGCTTCGTTTGAACACTTCGATTCACCGAATTTTAGACTTGGTCCGACCGAAATGTCTTCGTGAAAACCTAATACTAGAATTTGAACTCACTTTTTGCAAAACTTCGCATTTGTGATGACTCTTCTTCTCTCGCCTATACCTTATCTATTCACAAAGTTGTCACCATGTCGATGCCAAGGATGTCGTAACAGTCGAGACACCCATTGCAGATATTCCAGAGGCAGCACTAGTCCCGATCCTAGCAGCTCATCGATGATGGTGAGAGGAGTACACCAAGTGGTTTACCTCCTGCAGCCACCAGAGCCAGAAAGAAGAGGAACTCAGATGATGAAGACTCAGATTTTGTTGTTGAAGAGGTCACCTCAAAGCCCAAGAGGAAGGTTGTTGCCAAAGAACCACAAGGTCAACAAACCAAGAAGGGCACCAAAAAGTCAAGCAACAACTGCAAGAAGCTGAGTTTGGAAGAGGAAACTACAAGCAAAGTTAAGAAAACTTCCAAAAGAAAGAGGTTAGTGCATGATGATGCAAAGAAGAAGATGAGGATGAGGAAGCACCCCAGCCTCCTCCTCGAAGTCTAAGTTCATGGGTGATGCCATTAAGGCCGGAGCCACTTCAAAGCCCAAGCCATCTGCTCCAGCTAAGGCAGCTCCAAGCCCGCCGCCAAGCCCAAGAAGACAAGAAATTTTCCAAAGATCCTAAAAGAACAAGGATGATGTGCCACCAAATGTGTCGATGATGAAGCACCAGCTTTGCTGAAACTTCATCAAAAACTGCCACTACAAAATGATGCTCATCCTCAAGCTGAGGATATGAAGGCAAGGAAGGATAGAGGTCTCAGGCTATGGAGACAAGCTGACCCATATGTCGTGAGGAGAAGGACTGATGTTGATCCCAGATTTCACACCAGAGAGCAGCAGGACTTCTATGAGACAGTGCTGATGGATAAGAAGCCCATAGTCGCAGACACAAGATATGTTGACTGGAAGTACATTGACAGCGAAGAGCACAGAGATTTCTTTCCACATGTGCATGAAAGCTTCACTGCTTGTGGTGTTGCAGACTTTGTGGGTCAGAAGTTGACCAGTTGGAATGATGAGATGATTATGCAATTCTATGCCACAGCTCACTTCTACCCAGATGGAAGGATTGTATGGATGACTGAAGGCCAAAAAATTTCTTCAACTGTTGAAGAATGGGCAGAACTTCTGAATGCTCCAGTGCAAAGAGAAGATGATATAGATGTATATGGTATTCCAAAGAAGAATCATGAATCCATGAAGAACATGTACAAAGAGGTCCCAGCTAAGGATTTGGGAATCTGGAAGCTCGGCTCAGTTTACTATCTCCAGGCAGGTCTACCTACCACAAACACTATTTTGAGGCATACCTTGATGCCCAAGTCTAGAGATCATCGCATGATCAGAGGATACTCTATCAACATGCTGCATATACTTGATGAGAAAGCACCTTTCAAGGTGATGGACTTGATGGTTGAGACCATTAAGAGGACTGCAGCTGACCAGAAAAGGTCGTGTGGATTTGCCCCGCAGATTCAGATGCTTATCAATGCCAAGTTTGGCACGGGCACATTCTTGTTGGATAGAAAACACTTACCACTGCAGCCTGAGCATGAGGACAATGTTGTTGTGATGGATGAGGAGGATCCAACATCGGTTGAAGGTCAAGCCAAGATTGAAGCTGCCAAGAAAGCCAAAGCTGACAAGGAAGCAGCAGCAGCAGCAGCTAAACCAAAGAGTGTCGGAGAGCAGCTTCTTGAAGCTACCCAAAGGATTGAACAACGCCTGGCCAGCATTGTACAGTCCCAGGAGAGTCTAGAGAGGATTGTTGAAGATAAGATCCACGCTCTGGATGTGAAGTCGATCAAGTGCAAGTAATCACAACAAGCTTGAGGCGTATATTGAGGAAGCAAAGAGGAGAAGGAAGAGCTTATGCGTGAGATGCAGGATGACTTAGTCCAGATGCTTATCAACAGATCGCTCCGGTTCCCATAGGACCCCGATCACCGCTATTCCAAAGGATCGACACCAGACTACAGCTTCAAAGACTCTCCCACAGCTCCATCAGCTACTACAGCTCCAGCTCCAAGGACCACTCCTCCAAAGACAGACATCACCAAGTCTTCGCCGACGCTGTCATATCAACTCCAACATCAACCTCAGACGGAGCCGCCAACAGAGTCCCCAAAGGACGCTTAGCTCTATGCGGTTTCGAACTTTTGGTAACTTGTTGCCAAAGGGGAGAAATTGTATAGATCATAGGACTTCAAGAGAGAGAGAGTTGTTGTCTTTGCGCTTTTGCTCTTTCGCTCATTTGCGGTTTCTTTGAGATACTTTTGGTTTTCGAGACATTCTGTGTTTGATACTACGCTTGATTATGTCTTAATGAGTGCTTGGTCGCATTATGCTTTAATGTGTGCTTAATGCTTATCATATGCTATTCCTATCTTGTATGACCATTTACTCATGTCTTGGTGATTGGGTGCATGCTATTCATTCTTATCATTTTGTGCGCCCACCAAGATGTATGTGACATGGAAGAGTGACCCATGATCCTAATCGATTGTGCATTTGCATTCAAACGCAAATCTTAAATAATGCACAAATTTAGGGGAGCTCTTGCTTATCACATACTTCTCAAAGCAACGATATTATTCATTGATTATATCCTTTGTCGAAGTTTTGATCTATATGTTGTCATCAATTACCAAAAGGGGAGATTGAAAGTGCAACTAATCCCGGGTGGTTTTGGTAATTAATAACAACATATATATCATTGAACTAATAGTTACTTGAGAATCATTTCGAAAGTTCAAGGATATGGGTATGGCATGGACCAAGAAGTGGACCCTCAAAATGCTAAGGCATGGACTCAAGAAGTGGACCCTCAAAATGCTAAGGCAAGCATTGGCAAAAGCTCAAGACTCCATTTTTGGTTTAGTGATCCAAGATCACATTGAGTCCATAGGAAAGCCAATACTATTAAAAGGGATGAGGTTATGATGATGATCCGTTGCTCAAAGTGCTTAGTGATACATCTCCTAAACTATCAGCAACTTTCACTGCCATATACACTCATAAGTAATCTCGGTCCCACCGATATTCCAAACTCAGTCACACCGAGATGAACCACCTCAGCCACAAAGCCAAACCCTAGAAAACTCGGATTTTCCGATTCCAAACTCGGTCTCACCGAAACCTGAGTTGCCAAGCTTCTGTAACCTTCTGTCATCAAATCGGTGTCACCGAGATGATGAAGTCGGTCTCACCGAGATTGGCAAGCTCTTGTCTTTGCACGGATCGGACAAACCGAGATTGTATTTTCGGTCCCACCAAAAATCCCAACGTTCACATTATTTGAACTTTCGGTCTCACCGAGTGTCAACTTCGGTCCCACCGAGATTGGTCAAATGTGTGTAACGGTTGGATTTTGTGTGGAGGCTATAAATACCCTCCACCCCTCTTCATTCGTGGAGAGAGCCATCGAAAGAACTACCACTCCTACCTTACATTTCGAGAAGAGAACTACCTACCCTTGTGTTGAGATCAAGTTGCTCCACTCCCACCATATGAAGCTTGATCTCTAGCCTTCCCAAGTTGCTTGCTTTCCACTCAATCCTTTCTTCCACCACAGCCAAATCAGTGAGGAGAGTTGAGTGTTGGGGAGATTATCATTTGAAGCACAAGAGCAAGGAGTTCATCATCATCAACACCATCTATTACCTTTTGGAGGGTGGTGCCTCCTAGATTGGTTAGGTGTCGCTGGGAGCCTCCGAGATGTGGAGTTGAACCAAGAAGTTTGTAAGGGCAAGGAGATCTCCTACTGTGAAGATCTACCCCGAGTAAGGCTAGCCTCCGTGGGCGAGGCCATGATGGCATAGACAAGGTTGCTTCTTCGTGGACCCTTCGTGGGTGGAGCCCTCCGTGGACTCTCGCAGCCGTTACCCTCCGTGGGTTGAAGTCTCCATCAACGTGGAAGTACGATAGCACCACCTATCGGAACCACGAGAAAAATCTCCGCGTCTCCAAAATTGTGTTTGCTCTTCTCCACCTCTCTTTACTACATGTGCAATTTAGTTTCCGCTGCCTATACTCTAGAATTGCATGTGTAGGGTGATGCTTGACTTGATCAAAATTGTGAATCTGCCAAAAACTGTTCTTTGTCAAAAGGCATAATCTTTTATATTGTCAAGTAGTCTAATCACCCCCCCTCTAGACATACTTTCGATCCTACACCTGCACCTCGTGCACGCCCTCGCAGGAGTTTTGAAGCTCGCCCCAGCGCGTGAGGTAGTCACGTGTTGATTCTTTAGGGCCTTGCATGCACAAGGAGAGCTGGCCCGGCTTGGGAGGTCGCTTGTACGTGCTTGTGAAGTTGCGGATGAAGGCTTCGGTGAAGTCGACCCAGCTATTGATGCTGCGGGGCTTCAGGCTGTTCAGCCATGTCCGGGCCGTGCCCTCGAGCATGAGAGGAACGTACTTCACGGCAATTCGCTTGTTGCCGTTTGCTATGTTGACGGCGGTGGAGTAGTCTATCAGCCAGTCTTCCGGCTTCACGGAGCCGGTGTACTTGGGTGTGTCTCGGGGGAGCGTGAACCCTTTGGGGAAGGGCTCGTCTCTGATGCGGGGCCTGAAGCAAGGCGGACCCAGCTCGTCTTCTTCTTCCAGCGCCAGGGATCGGTGGAGTCGGTCGATCCGATGGCGGGCGTCATTCTCTTCGACTCCCTCTCGGCGGCCAAGGCGACCTCCGAGAGTCGGGTGCTCAACAGGCGGCGGGGAAACTCGCCGTTCTCTTCTGGGCGGGGGAGGCAGATAGTCTTCCCGCCGCTCTACTGCTCTTGGGCGGCCGTCTTGGTCGCGCTCGATGGTGATATGAGTCCGACTGTGACTTACAGCCGGCTCCTTCTCTTTCCTTCCGCGGACTCCGCCAGTCGGCGTCCGGGAGGTCGCGCCTTGATCTCGGCGGGGAAGCAAGTCGTCGTTCGGCTGCTGCAGCGCATCTGCGCTGCCGCCGGCCGTGTTCTGCACAGCAACCGTGTCAAGGAGCTGCCGGACCGCTCCGTCATCACACGGCGCTCTTCGCCCTCGAAGTTCTTCAGCTCGTCAGTCGCCGCTTAAGCGGCGCGATGTTCTCTCGCTGGGTGGCGACACGGGCGCTTTGCCCGAGCAAGTCGGCGATGATGGCGCGCATACTGCCGACCGCACCCAGACGGCTCGCCTAGGCCGGAGCCGGGCGAGCCGCCACGGTGCGATCCATCTCGCTGGTATGCCTCGATAAGCGCCTCATGCTTGCTGCTTCTTGGCGCTTTCGATGATCTCGGCGGCGGCGCGTCTCTAGCGTCTCGGCGTCCGCGTCCTCTGGAATGGGCGCGGTTAGGTCTTGCAGGGCCGCTGGCAGCGGGTCCTGGGCTTCTTCGCCGGAGTGCTCGCCGTGGCTGATGACGAGCACCTCCGTGACGGCGCTTCCGCCGCTCTCCTCGTACGGAAGCGGCTCGTCGTAGACCACCACGTTGGTGGGGAAGATGTCAAGCGACACAGCGTCGAAGTCGACCAGCATCGGGTCGGTGGAGCCGACGGACTCCAAATCTACGGCAGCCTCGCCGGCGACGTGGAGTTGGTCAAGGAGACCCGCGAGAAGGCTCTCGGGGCCACTCGTGCCCGTGTCGGATGCGGGATCTTCGGAGAGGCGCACCTCGCCGATAAGCTCGGCGAGGCTGCTCGCGGCGCAGGCGGCCTCAGCGCCGCGCAGCGTGTCGTTGCAGACTCCGTCTGGCCAGCCTGGCTGGCTGCACTCGCCAGGGAGGAAGAGGGTTCCCGTCCAGAACAGATCTCCGGACGAGGGTGCACCTCGCCCCACGGTGGGCGCCAAATGTCGGGGTTGGGCGACATATGCCAAAGGATGGCTTATCATGGTGGGGGCGAGTAGAACGTCGCCGCACTGAACGGATAAGGCGCAGACATGCACGCCGGTGAATCTTACCCACTGGGCTCTCCGGGAGATAACACCCCATCGCTGCTCAAGGGTCTCCGCATGGTCACTATAGCAAGATGGCTACAATGGTGCTCCTAGAGTCAGATCGGAGGCGTGAGAGAGCGAGGCTAGTTCTCTCCTCCCCGGCTATGTGTCTATCTCTATCAAGGTCCGAACCTTTGCATGGGTGCCCGGGTTTAGATAGGCCTACCTCGGGGTACAATGGTAATCCGATCGGGCGGGGTCCTCGCCGTCAGCCTCTCAAGTCGCCGCCCTTCCTTCCGGCTTCGGGCCCGCCGACCGTGGGTCCCGCGGACAGCCGTACAATCGTGGCGGCGCCCTAATGATGCAAAGCTTAATATCGGTCGTGGCAACAAGATCGCCGCCTCTATCAGCGATCACCGCCGCCACTCCCCATCCAATCTGGTTTATGGCTTGTGGGGCCTCGAGGGAGGCGGCCGACTGGGAGGCCGACTCCACAGTGGCCGCCTTCGGCGCCTGCCGCCTTCGATTCTCCCATCGACAGTGGCCCATGATCTTCGGGCCAGACAGTCGGCGTCGTGGACACAAAGCATCGCAGACCGTGGCTGAGAGTCGTGGCAGGCATGGCAACAAGGCCGCTACCACGGAGATCTTCCAATGATACGACTCATCAGAGCCATGCCGGTCCTCGAGGCGGGGAGGGACGGCCACGCTGCGGACTGCACTCGCGATCGGGCTTCGTGGAGTGTCATGGGCCGACTCCCGTAGTCGGCGCTCATGGAGGTCGCCATCTTGGAGTCGGCTCGTCATGAAGTCGTCATCCGGGACTCGGCTCCCCCGGAGATCGCCACCGAGACTCGGCTTCTGGAAGGTCGCCACTGGACTCACCTCTCTGGAGGTCGCCACTGACTCTACCGAGGGCGTGGCCTGCCCCGATGTCTTGAAGATCCCGGGACCCGGTCAAGATACCCGTGGCCCATTACTCCAACACATAGGAGGAAACTTGACACTATTGCAATTCCTACAAGCATATATTCCTCTCTCATAATAATTTTCAGAGCATCATGAATGAATTCAACAATATAACCAGCACCTAAAGCATTCATTTCATGATCCACAAGCATAGAAAATTTACTACTCTCCACATAAGCAAAATTCTTCTCATGAATAGTAGTGGGAGCAAACTCAACAAAATAATTATCATGTGAGGCATAATCCAATTGAAAACTAAAATCATGATGACAGGTTTCATGGTTATTATTCCTAATAGCATACAAGTCATCACAATAATCATCATAGATAGCTACTTTGTTCTCATAATCAATTGGAACCTCTTCCAAAATAGTGGAATCATCACTAAATAAAGTTGACACTCTTCCAAATCCACTTTCATAAATATTATAAGATTCAACATCCTCCAAAATAGTGGGATCACTACTTCCTAAAGTTGACACTCTTCCAAACCCACTTTCATAAATATAATCATCATAAATAGGAGGCATGCTTTCATCATAATAAATACTCTCATCAAAACTTGGGGGACTAAACATATCATCTTTATCAAACATAGCATCCCCAAACTTGTGGATTTGCATATCATTAGCATCATGGATATTCAAGGAATTCATACTAACAACATCGCAATCATGCTCATCATACAAAGATCTAGTACCAAACATTCTAATGCATTCTTCTTCTAGCACTTGAGCACAATTTTCCTTTCCATCATTCTCACGAAATATATTAAAAGATGAAGCGATGAGACAAACTCAATTCCATTTTTTGTAGTTTTTTTTATAGACTAAACTAGTGATAAAACAAGAAACAAAAAGATTCGATTGCAAGATCTAAAGATATACCTTCAAGCACTCACCTCCCAACAACGCCAGAAAAAGAGCTTAGTTGACGGGTGTGAGTGAGTGCCACTTACCTAGCCTCCCGCAAGGCGCCAGAAAAAGAGCTTGATGTCTACTACACAACCTTCTTCTTGTAGACGTTGTTGGTCCCGCAAGTACACAGGTTTGTAGGACAAGAGCAAATTTCCTCAAGTGGATGACCTAAGGTTTATCAATCCGTGGTAGGCGAGGATGAAGATGGTCTCTCTCAAACAACCCCGCAACCAAATAACAAAGAGTCTCTTGTGTCCCCAACACACCCAATACAATGGTAAATTGTATAGGTGCACTAGTTCGGCGAAGAGATGGTGATACAAGTGCAATATGGATGGTAGATATAGATTTTTGTAATCTGAAAATATAAAAACAGCAAGGTAACTAATGATAAAAGTGAGCGTAAACGGTATTGCAATGGTAGGAAACAAGGCCTAGGGTTCATACTTTCACTAGTGCAAGTTCTATCAACAATAATAACATAGATAGATCATATAACAAGCCCTCAACATGCAACAAAGAGTCACTCCAAAGCCACTAATAGCGGAGAACAAACATAGAGATTATGGTAGGGTACGAAACCACCTCAAAGTTATTCTTTCGGATCAATCTATTCAAGAGTTCGTACTAGAATAACACCTTAAGACACAAATCAACCAAAACCCTAATGTCACCTAGATGCTCCATTGTCACCTCAAGTATCCGTGGGCATGATTATATGATATGCATCACACAATCTCAGATTCATCCAACGAACACAAAGTACTTCAAAGAGTGCCCCAAAGTTTCTACTGGAGAGTCAAGAAAACATGTGCCAACCCCTATGCATAGGTTCATGGGCGGAACCCGCAAGTTGGTCACCAAAACATACATCAAGTGGCACGTGAAATCCCATTGTCACCACAGATAAACACGGCAAGACATACATCAACTGTTCTCAAAGTAAAGACTCAATCTGATAAGATAACTTCAAGAGGGAAACCCAATTCATCACAAGAGAGTAGAGGGGGAGAAACATCATAAGATCCAACTATAATAACAAAGCTCGCGATACATCAAGATCGTGCCATAGAGAGAACACGAGAGAGAGAGAGAGATCAAACACATAGCTACTGGTACATACCCTCAGCCCCAAGGGTGAACTACTCCCTTCTCGTCATGGAGAGCGCCGGGATGATGAAGATGGCCACCGGTGATGGGTTCCCCCTCTGGCAGGGTGCCAGAACGGGCTCCCGAGAGGTTTTTGGTGGCTACAGAGGCTTGCGGCAGCGGAACTCCCGATCTATCCTGATATTTGATGTTTTTAGGGTACGTAGGCTTATATAGCCGAAAGAAGTCAGTCGGGAGGTGCTTGAGGGGCCCACGAGACAGGGGGCGCGCCCTCCTATCTCGTGGCTGCCTCGAGGATCTTCTGACGTGAACTCCAAGTCTCCAGGATCATATTCTTCCAAAAAATCACGCTGCCGAAGGTTTCATTCCGTTTGGACACTGTTTGATATTCCTTTTCCTCGAAATACTGAAACGGGCAATAAAACAGCAATATGGGCTGGGCCTCCGGTTAATAGGTTAGTCCCAAAAGTAATATAAAAGTGTATAATAAAGCCTGTAATCATTCAAAACAGATAATAAAATAGCATGAATGCTTCATAAATTATAGATACATTGGAGACGTATCAAGGCGGCAGGCGGAGGAGCGCGCGGGAACCACTTCTCCCCTCAAGCTCCAATAGCATGTGAAATAAAATCCCTTATAAGGAGGTCCAACCACTCTCCAACTAGCAAGGTGGGACTAAACTTCCCACTACATCTATTGTCATATAACCCACATGGGCCCTTAAAGATTTTTTGAAATTGTTAGATGGGCCCAAGGCCCACCCTCATATTTCAACACCTTACTCCTGCTTTATGATGATATTGTTGTGGAGAGCTATAATATGTGTGTTCTTAGTTGTGTATGAGTCGCCCCGTTCCCAGGTCATGGCTATCCCCTATTTATACTGCACCCAGCCCCCTCGTCTCTCAATGGTGGACCACCATATGTCCAGCTTCCGCCCCGTTGGACAAAGAGGGGCGTGACTTTTGACCATCCCGCACAAGCAGCTACAGGACAACAATGTAGCAGCACGCCGGGTGGGTGAATCTCTTAAAACACTGTGGATGACCCCTCGGCGCGCCTTGCTACCTTACTATCCTAAAAGTCAAAATGTGTCATCATCACATCCTGTCTTGGTTGCTCGTGCCATCCACTGTAGCGGCATGGCCCGTGTTAAATGCTTCTGACACACCACATGTCTCCTTGCTCTCTCGGAGCCGCAAGGCCCGAAAGAACTTACCGGTCTAGTCCTTAGAAGCTCCTCCCAGGGGGAAATTGCCCCGCGGCTATACTTTTTGATGAGCTGATGGAGCATTGGGAAGCCGACCTTATTGCAGGACACCACCGTCAAGGCCTTGGTCCATCGGCCTTGGATACCCCGCTTACCTTTGGGCCAACAATCGGGTACGACGGTGAAAGGATCGATATGTTTGACTAGAGGGTTGAATAGGCAACTACCAATTTTTAGATTTTCTTAACAAATTAGGGTTAGCAATAAATAGGTTGTCTAGATATGCAACTAGGTGAACAACCTATATGATGCTAGCAAGCACGACACCACAAGCAAGCAAGATAAACAACACAAGTAAAGATAGCACAAAGTAAAGGTAAGAGATAACCACAAGTGGAGACGAGAATGTGTTTTCGAAGTTCCTTCCCTTTGAGAGGAAGTACATCTCCGTTGGAGCGGTGTGGAGGCACAATGCTCCCGAAGAAGCCACTAGGGCCACCCTATTCTCGTCACGGCCTCACACAATGCGAGATATCGCGATTCCACTAGTGGTGCTCTTAAAGGCAGCAATCGGACCTTTACAAACAAGGCTGGGCTCTCTCCACAATTGAATTGGAGGCTCCCAACAACACCACGAACTTTCACCACAATGGAATGTGGCTTCGAGGTGACCTCAACCGTCGAAGGTGCTCAAACACCCAAGAGTAATAAGATATGTTTTTAGTTGAACCTCAGCCTTATGTAGCACTAGCACCCACTAGACTGACTAAAACGACCAAAGTGAGTCTGCCCACCACGTGTGCACTGAGCACCGCACTGCAGGCGTTTGCGCTGCGCCCCATAGACCCGACGAGGGTTAGTGACAAAATAGGCAACATGAACATTTAAGAAATAATTATAGCAAAGTATCTAATTTTCTAAAACATTTCGTAAAACCCTGAATAGTTTTTGACTAGTGCACTTTTTTTTTAAATGTGAGCAATTAAATTTTGAATAAAATATTAATATCAGATCATTTTTTAACTTGTCAACAAATTTAAAAATTGGGAATGTTATTTTGAAATTCCAGAATATTTTTTGAATATGTTATTTTTCTAAAAAAAATAAAAAAATCAAACAATTTTAATAACACTGATTTTTCTAAATGTAAACATTTTTTCAAAAGCATACACAAAATTTGAAAACGGAAACATTATTTGAATTTATGAACAAATTTTGAAAAGAGAACATTTCTGAATTTATTGAACATTTTTATTAAAAAGAAAAATAAGCTTGAAAAATGGAAAAAAGAAAATAAAATAGAAATTAAAAATGGAAAATCTAAAAGGAAAAAATACGTTTCAAGAATCTTCTAGAAGGTCCCCAAGACCCCAACACACTGGTCAGGAGCAGGATTCACTGCCTGCCTGCCGGCCCAGTTCAGTGCTTGCGTGCTTCGGCTCTATGCGGAAGGTAGACAAAAGGCAGTGAGGGTCGTATAGGAAACATGGTGTGAACGCAGCCCATTGCATCTTTATCTTTGTCCTTTTTCCACTTGGTTTGGGAAGGTTGTAGAACCGTCCTTGGACTGGTTTTAGTGTTTGTTTTGCCGGTTTTACTAGTTTCCTCTTTTCATTCTTTTTTATTCTTTTCCCCTTTAAGAAATATGGGAATACTTTTGAAACCCCAGACAACTATTTAAATTCTGATTTTTTTAACATCGTAAATTTTTATAATTACATGAATATTTTCATAGTTTTTTTATATTTTTAAATTCATGAAATTTCTGAAATTTTGGTACTTTTTTCAAATTATGTTTTTAAATTATTGAACATCCTTAAAAATATAGTAGTTGTTTTAGACGGGTTTGAGAAAAATAATAACCACTTTAGCCTGATGTTTTTTTAGTTGAACCTCAGCCTTATGTAGAAGTAGCACCCACGAAACTGACTAAAACAAGCAAAGTGAGTCCGCCCACCACGTGCGACACTGATCAACGCATTTTTGTAATTCTGAATTTTATAAAAAACCGCAAACATTTTTGAAAAAACACACACAAATTTTGAAAACAGAAACATTATTTGAATTTATGAACAAATTTTGAAACGAGAAAGTTTATGAAATTCTTGAACATTTTTATTAAAAAGAAAAATAAACTTGAAAATGGAAAAAAGAAAAGAAAAATAGAAATAGAAAAATGGAAAAGCTAAAAACGGTAAAAAAAAACGTTTCAAGAACCTTCAAAAGGTCCCAACACTGCTGGTCAGGAGCGGGATTCACCGCTCGCCCGCCAGCCCAGTTGAGGTGCTCGTCGTGCTCGCGCGCTTCGGCTCTATGCGGACGGTCTACAAAACAAAGCTTTGAGCGTCGTATAGGAAACACGGTGTGAACGAAGCCCACGCGTGAATGCGTGATTGAGAGCTAATCCAACGGCCGAAATCGCACAAAACTTTGCGGCGGCTGCCTGACCCGAGTCCGCCGCCGCAAGCGTTCTCCGGCATCCGGCACTTCGTCTTCCCCCAGCCCTACACTACACGCAAGACCTTGGTGCCAAGTGCGAGCCCTGTCGATCAACTCACGTGGGGTTTCTCACCCCACAGTTCTATTTGTTTTCTCTAATTATCTCATACTCAGGAGTCAGGACAGGTTTGTTTGGCAGATCGGCGGCCATGTTCCGCCGGCGTTTCGTGAATCTGCTGGTGCAGAACTCGGCCGACGGCGTTCACTGCTGCGCCGCATCGACGCGGCCAAGCATCTTTTCTATCCGTCAATGGAAGAAGCAGAAGAGTCAGCAAACGACGAGAAGAAGAGGAAGAAGAAATACAAGACCTTGCGGCGGCTGCCTGACCCGATCGCGAGCTACGACCCGTCCCACATCGGCGTCTTGTCCCCTGGCCTGGAATGGTTCGAGCTCTTCACGTCCCGCAGCGGCGCCGGCGAGGGTCGGATCGTCCACTCCAACAAGGGTGGCAACACCGCCATGTTCGACGCCGACAAGTCCCTCTACCTCACGCTACCCGAGCTCTCCCAGGCCAAAGGCACGAGCCCCGCGAGCTTCTCCGTCGCCCACCCAGGCAGCGACCAGGACAGCCTCTACGTCATGCAGAGGTACCCTGGCCAATCTGTCGCCCCGGCTCGGTCCTCGCCCGACCACGGCGGCGAGTGCCCCCGCTCCTGCTTCGAGGTTCTCGAGTACAGGGCCCTGTCCAACGATGTCACCGACCCTAGAAAGGGCTGGGACTGGCGGCTTCTTCCTCCTCCTCCATACGTCAGCCGACCTGGATACCGGCCTCCATGATCACCTCCCACACCACCATCAAGGACGCCCATGGCTGCACCACCATCTGCATATCGTCCGACAAGATCGGCACCTACTGCTTCGACACGTGGGGCTTCGATTCTACCCACCATCTTGGGTGGAAGCACCTGGACGTGTGGAGGCAGGTCGGGGAGTGGGAGCTGCCCTCTATGGGAGAGCCGAGCATGTCCCCGAGCTTGGCGTATGGCTGGGCTTCACGGCCGGCGGAAAACCCCACCACCTATGCGCCGTGGACCTCTCCGCCATGGATGGCCAAGCTGCACCCACATGGCAGCATGTCTGGGACAATGCCACCCTGCCTGACGAGAAGAATTGGTATCCTCTGCTTTTCAGGCTCATCAACATGGGTGACAACAGGTTTTGCGTGGCCAAGCTCTTCGCTGATGATGAAATGGGTAGGCAGTTTGCCGTGCTTACCGGAGTAGAGATGGAGCGTGGCCGCGACGGCCACAGCCTCAGGATGGTCCAGCACAAGCGCGCTCGTTTCGTGTTCGACAATGCCATCACTGTCAATTGTGTGCTCTGAATAATCTTGCATGGATTACATCTCCATTACTCTTGCGTCCCGGTATATTCCTCTGTAAATAAACATAACTATATAAGACGTTTTATAAGTCACTAAATATTTGTTTACCGTACAGATGGAGTAGTATTTTCTTTGATTGGCGAGCTGCTTGCATCTGAAATCACAAATCTCAACTTTCGACTTCTCCAGCACACAAACATGAATGAATAATTACCTTTTGCATACCATGGCCTTTTATTTTTCTCCTTGCGTAAAAGATTTGAAGTAGTTCTTTAAAGAATCCGGCCTCCCAACTCTCGAAACCCCCACTCAATACCACCGGAGTGCCGCCAAGCTGTTCGCCGCACCACCTCCAACTCCACTATTGCCGTGAGATCGCCGACATGTTTTCGACGAGCCTGGCCACCCATTCGACCAGCCGCCGCCACCGTTGCACTCCACGACGACCGGCACATCTCCTGAAATCATCCGCACACCCAACGACCACGGGGCGTCGAATACATCGAGACCTGAGACTCGCTGCCCGTCTCCCGTCGGTGCTGGCGCCGCCCCCGTTTGTGGGTGTTGTTGGGATTTAGCACATAAATGCACTTGTGGTTAACTGAAAACTGCAGCGGAAACAAGTAGTCTCAGCACCACATCATGTACTAACTCAAAGGATCGTTGCTTAGCACGGTAGGAAACATATGCAGCAGCATATATGGAGGCAGAAAATGTTAAGCAACATTGTTAAGCAACATGCAAGACACTCCTCAGCCTAGTGTCTTGAGGTAGGAGTAAGTTCCTGAACAGCACCAAGCATCAACAAAGAGACACCAGATTTTTACGTAGAAAACTGTTGGGGATCGTTGCAGAAACTAAAAAATTTCTACACATCACCAAGATCAATCTATGGAGTAACTAGCAACAAAAGAGAGGGGAGTGCATCTTCATACCCTTGAACATCGTGAGACGGAAGCGTTGCAAGAACGTGGATGAAGGAGTCGTACTCGAAAGCGATTCAGATCGCGGTGGACTCCGATCTAAGCGCCGAACAACGACACCTCCGCGTTCAACACACGTGCAGCCCGGTGACGTCTCCCGCACCTTGATCCAGCAAGGAGGAGGGAGAGGTTGAGGAAGAGGGCTCCAGCAGCAGCACGACGGCATGGTGGTGATGGAGTGGCAGTTCTCCAGCAGGGCTTCGCCAAGCTCTTGCGGAGGAGAGGTATTGGGAGGGAGGGCTGCGCTTGATGTGGTGGTGCAGCCTCCCTCGCCTCTATTTATAGGGAGAGAGGGGCGGCCCCTCTAGATGAGATCTAGAGGGGCGGCGGTTAAGGGGAGGGGCTTGCCCCAATGAAAAGCCTATACACAAAATCTTAGCAGCAGCAGCTGCTCAAAAGGAGCGCTGCTAATTAGTAGTGGCGCTGCAAAGGGAAACTCGCTGCTGATAAGTTTTTAGCAAGAGGCTGCCATGAAACTGCGGCTACACAATGTCGACCGGCGGTGTTCACCTAACTCCATTTAGCAGTAGCGCGGTGGCGCGAACCGCACTACTGCTATGGATGTAGTAGTAGCGCGCTTTTCCTGAGATCGCGGCTGCTAAATTTTAAATTGCCACACTTTTTTGTCCCTGTTAGCAGTAGCGCCGTAGCCCAAAGCGCGCTGCTGCTAATTCCTTAGCAGCAGCGCGTTTTAGCTTCCGCACTACTGCTAACCCGCACCAATCCACCACCTTTTCCCCACCCGTCCCTCCCCTCCCCCTCCTCTCTTTCCCTTCCCCCTACCTCCCCCTCCCCCTCCTCTCTTCCCTTCCCACTACCTCCCCCACATGCTCCCACTCTCACTCTTCTTCTTCCTCAATACTTCTCCCCATTACTCTCTCTCTTCTATCCACCTTTCTCTCTTCATTACTCCTACCTAACTACACCACCTCCATTAATGCATCTCCTTTCTTTTTCCTTCCCTCCACTAGTTGAAGTTGTCTCCTCCCAAATTAGGTAGCTAGGTAGATGTAGGATTTAGTTAAGGACCTATTTGCCCCTAACTAGATCTATCTTTGTCAAGAAGAGCTTTGTGCACTTTTGATCTCTACAACATCATCTCCACCGTGTGCTCGATCTCGATCGAGATAGAGGTGATGAAAATTTCATGCTTTTGCAAAATGGAAATATGTTTATGTGTGTGTGATATGTTTGTGGAAATTGTGTGTGTGTGGCATGAGTTGACGCCAAATTGTGCTTTTGAGCTGCCTATGTTTTGCAGAAATGTCGGTTTATTTCTGTTTCGGCGAATTCCGGGCAAACTCTAGATCCATATATGTCCTATTTTTAGGGAAGGTCATGCCAAATTTTTTTATGACTTTGATGCATGCATGCATTTTTATAATCAATTTGTTTATTATTACCGTGCAGAGTTGACGATGGTCAAGGAACGATGGTGGATGTGTGGTTGCGGTCGGCGTGCAGGACATGAAAGAAAATAACCGAATAGAGGTTTTATGTCCGTGTCAAAATGCAAAGGAATAGTTTGGCTCGACCCCATGACGATGGTCATGTCGGGCGCACCTACTCATGACTGGTTTCATGGATGGCTATACTCGTGGATAATTGAAGATGAGGATGACGATGTTGAGGATGCCGACGGGCAGGCAATGATGACACGGGCAAGACGAAGAGATGATCGATAATGGCGGCGGGAAGAGGCGGACATGGCGGCGGAGAAGGGCCGGACATGGCGGAGGAGAAGGGTCGGACATGGCGGCGGAGAGAACGACATGGACTCCACGCAGCAGAGTTCGCTTGGTACTAAGTTCAATTCAAAGGGACCCTCAAGTTCAAGCATTGCTTCGCAAGGAGACGAAAATCGAGAGAGCTGCTTCTAGAGAGGAGGCTAAGCCGAGCAACCGGTGGTAGACTCGAACACTCCATTGTATGATGGTTGCAACTCGAGGTGACCCGCTGAGTTTCACGCCCAACTCCTCAAGACAAAGGCTAAAAACAAAATGGACCGACACTAGCCTCGATGAGCATCTCAAGTACCTAAAGGATGTTCTTCCCATGGGTAATCTATGTCCTACTAGTGTTGATGAGGCCAAGAAGATCGTGTGCCCTCTTGATCTCGCCACACGTTAGATACCATGCATGCATCAACGATTGCATAATTTATCGGAAGGAGCACGCGAAAAACAAGTTGTCCGGTGTGCAATGCTTCTCGATACAAGAAGGCCGGAAGAAATGTCCCCGTAAAGTTGTATGGTACTTATCGATCACTCCCGCCTCCAGAGGTATTTTGTAGATCCCAAGGAAGCTAAGCTAATGCGCCGCACACGGAGAGGAAGAAGCCCGACGATGGAGATGATCCGGCTGAGACACGTGAAGGATGGAAGCCAAGGGAGAGCGCTGAACAACTTCTATCGGTATTTTGAATGTGATGCAAGGAACATCATGCTCGGCGCGGTACCGATGGCATGAACTGCTTACAACCGAACACCAACCATAGCACATGGCCCGTGTTTGTATGGATGTATAATCTCCCTGGTTGTGCATGAAATCAAGTACATTCACATGAGCATGCTTATTCAAGGGCCAAACAACCAGGAAATAATATTAATTTGTATCCGGGGCTACTTCAAGAGGAGTTAGACACGTTATGGAAAACACCGCCAAGACATGGGATGCCAAAGAAGGTGAGTGAGGGAGTCCTGACTAGGGGTGTCCGGACAGCCGGACTATCAATATCCGCCGGACTCCCTGCACTACAAAGATAGAAGATTGAAGACTCCGCCCGTGTCCCAAGGTACTTTCTTGGCGTGAAGGCAAGCTTGGCAATACGGATATGTAGATCTCCTACCCTTGTAACCGACTCAGTAACCCTAGCCTCTCCCGTGTCTATATAAACCGGAGGGCCTTAGTCCATAGGACTAACATTACATCTCAACAATCATACCATAGGCTAGCTTCTAGGTTTAGCCTCCTTGATCTCGTGGTAGATCTACTCTTGTACTACCCATATCATCAATATTAATCAAGCAGATGTAGGGTTTTACCTCCATCGAGAGGGCCCAACTCGGTAAAAACATTGTGTCCTCGCCTCTTGTTACCATCCGCCTAGACGCACAGCTCGGGATCCCTACCCGAGATCCGCCGGTTTTGACACCGATATTGGTGCTTTCATTGAGAGTTCCTCCGTGTCGTCGCCGATAGAGCGGATGCCTTTACCCGCCTTCAAAGACGGTGTTTTCACCGGAGGGCCTTGGCCGCGGTCGACTACCGCTTGGCGGTTTTCTTATGACCGCCGCTCGCCGCCGCTTCGCAATAACTTCTCAAGTCATCGAAGCAATCTTCGCCCAGCCCTAAAGCTGCCGAACAGCTTAGATCCAATTGAGCTCGCCCGTTAACGAGCTCTTGATCGCATCGCCGCCGGGGTCGCTATGGACTACAATCGACCGGCTTAAAACCGATCCGAGAGAGATTAACTCTCCCTGTGCTACCCACCACGTCAAGTGGTAGAGGAACAACTCGCAATTTTTGCCAAGATTGAAAACAATCTTGTCCGGATTCCCGAACCCTACATGCCGGATTCCCGCCGAGGGACGGACTTTGATCGAGCATTGAACCTAAAATCATGCGTCGCCCGACTCGCCGGACTGTCTCCAAGAAATCAAGCTCCCGACCGAAGCTCGCCTATGAGCCCAAAGATGGGCAGGATCCGGATTTTATTCCACCCACCCGCCTGCATATATGCGATCTATCTCTAATTCGCAAGAGCCTTCGTAAACAAGACATCATTATCGGGCCGATTCTCCGGTTATGGACAGGATAAAGGACCGCCGAGAGGAAAACGCATCTCAATCTTCGCAATAACCGCAGGGACAAGGGAATTTGAACGCCATTGATCGTCGCAACATTACGCACTTCACCGATTCAAGGCCCATAGTACGAAAGTACTATGCGATGGAGAGTTTCCGAAAATTGAAAATCAACTTTGGGATAATCCAGCCCCAAACCCAAATTCATGTAAAAGGGCGCCTACAATCAGGCCCCGATGCAAAAACGAAAAACAAAAACCCAGCAAGGGAAACGGAACTGCATCGAGGGATGGCTCAACGGACCTCAGAACTTCATAGTGCAGAGGAGCTGTCCCAACACATAGCCTTCGAGCATGTTGATATTACGGCAGGTGGCCAAAGTGGCGAAGAGCTTCTAGCTCCGGAAACCACTCCAACAATGCCAAGACGGTATCATCAGCTTCGAGACTTTCGTGATCAAATAATATGCGAAACGAACAATCCGCGAACTCGCCAAGTATACCAAGTAGCAACAAAGAAATCCATGGAGGACACAGCTATTACCTTCAACGCCAGCGACGAGCCACATCTCGAACTACTCAGAGCCCCACCAAGACCGGTACTTAGTCCCATAGTGGACGGCTGATCGACAAAAGTCCTCATGGATGGCGGCAGCGACTAAACCTCATTTACGAGGAAACTCTACAGAAAATGGAAATCGATTGAGCCAGATTGAGCGAAGCAAAGACAACCTTCAGAGGAATAATCCTAGCCGAAGCGCTGCACCGAAAAATCACACTCGATGTGGTGTTCGCCTCCTGACAATTACAGATCCAAGAAGTCACGCCTGTGGCCCTGCTCAAGAGCGGCTATCACGCCATATTAGGACGAGAGGCATTCACAATCTTTCAAGCAATACCTCATTACGGGTACATGAAGCTCAAAATGCCCGGGCCCAGGAATAATCAATCTCGTTAGTGATCCGAACATAGCACTCACTACCGAAAACAAGACAGCCGACTAGCCCTCGAGGCACTATCCAAGCCTTAGCGGCAGAGGAACTCATCACACAAGCGCCTACGGTAAACAGGACGATGTGATACTTGATAAAAGACCCAAGTCCACCTCCTTCAAACCAGCAGACGAGATAATAAAATTTCAGGTCCACCCAACGGACCCAACAAAGACGGCTTCCATCGGGCACGCTTGACCCTCGGTTGACGCCAAGATCGCGCGAATTCCTTCGGAAAATTGGGACATCTTCGCCGCATCCTTCTGACATGCCCGAATCCTCGCAGTTGGCGTAACATAGCCTAAACATCCTAAAGGATTTAAGCTACCAAATAGGCTCTTCGACGATTTTCCGAGCCCAAAAGACAGGCAATGGGAGAAGAGCTAGCTGTTATTGGAAGCCGGATTCATTAGAGATATCAAACATCCGGACTGGCTAGCAAATTTGGTGATGGTACCAAAGAAGGATAAATCCGCGCCTGCGGTCGACTTCAAAGACCTCAATAAGGCTTGCCCAAAGGATCCTTTCCTCCCCGCATCGATCAAATTATCGATGCCACAAAGAGACACGATTCACAGCTTCCCGGATGCATACTCGCAATCATCAAATCAAGATGGCGGAAGCAGATCAAGCCGCAACGGCATTCATCACTCCATACGGACCATTCTCGCTTCAACACGATGCCCTTCGACTTAAAAACGCCAAGCAACATATCAGCGATGATTCAAACATGTCCGCCACCCAGATCGGCAAAACAATGAGAGATACGAGACGACGAGTCACAAAACAAAACACGCCGAAACTTTAGTAGACAATTTGAGGCTCACATTCGACAACCTTAGAGCATATGACATCAAGATGAATCCGAAAATGTGTTTTGTACCACCGGAAAGTCTGGGCTTCATCAGATCCGTAGAGGAATTGAAGCAACCGCCAAAATCCGGCTCACACAGCTTGGATATTCCAAAGGACCTCAAGCAAATACAAAATTAACAGGTGCGTGGCAGCTTTAAGCCGCTTTATCTCCCGCCTAGGAGAGAAGGCGCGTTCTTTATCGCCTCCTAAGGCGCACCAACACTTCGAGTGGACGGATGCCGCCACCGCCGACTCAAGAAATAAAGGCCATATTGGCAACAACCGTCCCGGCTGCGCCCACTCGGGCGTAACCAATGTTGTTATATATCGCAGCAACACATCAAGTTGTAAGCGCTGTCCTCGCCGTCGAACGAGCGATGTATGGGCATAAATTCTCTTCAAAACCAGTGTATTACGATCCACCGTGTTAACCCCCGCAAATCTCTGCTACCCGCACTATCGTAAGATAGCATATGCGTGTTCATGGCGCCTCGAAGCTCCGCACTACTTTCAAGAGTGTTCGATAACAAAGGCCTCAAGTACCACTCAATGACATTATAAATAACCGCGACGAACGGGCAGGATTGCAAATGGGCAATTGAGCTCCTGCCATTCGACATAACTTACAAACCTCGACCAGCCATAAAGTCACAAGTTTTGGCTGACTTCGTCGCCGAATGGATCAAGTTTAACTCCCTAAAGAGTACGGCGATACTCCAATTGACTATGCACTTTGACGGTTCCAAAATGTTGGCCGGATGGGTCAAGGTCAGATCGACGCCCCCACCGGGATACACCCCAAGATGTACTTCAAATAATGTACACGGACTCCAACAATGCAGCCAATACGAGGCCCTATTACATGGTCTCCGGATGGCGCTCCATGGGCATTCAACGCCTAGAGGTGCGCGATTCAAACCTCGCAATATCCCAAATAAATGGAGACTTTGACGCCAAGGATCCAAAATGGCAGCATATCGCAATGCTGTCCTCGAAAATGTCACCGGTTTGAAGGACTCAATTCCATCACATAGCCCGAGATAACAACCAAGCGGCCGACGCCCCGCACGATCGGTGCGTAAACGTGATGCTGTCCCTCCAAATATCTTCCCGAACGGCTCTTCAAGCCATCCGCATTATGGGAAGAGGAGCCCGAGCGACAAACCGAGAAAACCGCACCAACCGTGATTCAAAGCAGATGACATAACACCCTCCGCCCACGCTATAATGGCAGAATCGCCAAGGGATGTAACCTTTCCTAGCCTACTTACTTAGGCAGAACTCCTCAAGACCAAAATGAGGCCCGCCGATAGTCCGGCGATCAAGGCCTACAAGGTCCATGAGGGAGAACTTTATAAGAAAAGTACTACCGAGTCCTTCAAAGGTGTATCTCCAAGAAGAAGGGCGAAACCTCCGGCTGAAATCCACGCCGACTAGGCGGACACCACGCAGCAGCCCGGCCCCGTAGGAAAGGCATTCCGACAGATTTTATTGGCCGACGGCCGGGCAGATGCACAGACTTGGTCCAGCGATGCGTTGGTTGTCACCTTTTGCTAATCGAGCCATATGCCACCCACCGCCTCAAAACCATACCCATTACCCGCCGTCATGTCCGGGGCTTGACATGGTTGGACCCCTTAAAGGGGGAACCCACAAGAAAAAGTACCTATTGGTCATGGTGGATAAGTTCACCAAATGGATAGAGGCCAAACCGTCAAAATGGCAGAGTCCGACCAGTGATAGACTTTATATCGAGGTGGTACACCGCTACGGAGTCGCCCACAAAGATCATCACCGACAACGCACACGAACTTCACGGCCGATGAGGTCAAGTCATGGTGCAAAAATATGGGCATTAAGCTCGACTATGCGCCGCCTATCACCCTCAAACCAACGGTCAAGTGGAAAGAGCAAACGGTCTAATAATGAGCGGCATTAAACCCGCACTAGTGAGGTCACTCACTAAATCAGACACCCAATGGGTCGAGGAGCTCGACCAGACTGGGGCTGCGGACAACGCCTAACCGCATTACCGGATTCACACCATTTTTATGGTATACGGCGCAGAGGCAGTCTTGCCTCATGACATTATTCATGACTCACCTCGAAAAGCATGTATGAGGAAAGAGAAGCCGAGTTGGATCGGCAGGACAGCTTGGACACATTGAGGAAGAACGTGATGTCGCCAAGGCTCGCTCCGCATTCTATCGCAACAGTTCAAGATAGCAAAGGTAGAAGTACGGGCCAAGACTTACAATGTTGGCGAACTAGTTCTACGCTCACGGACAAGAAAAAGGACAAGCTCAAGCCCGATGGGAAGGCCCTTCATTATTGATCAAGTATCGACCGCGGAGCATACCGTTTACTTAAATGCGCTTGACAACCGACTCGAGCCGAACCCATGGAACGCAGCCCAACTCCGACGATTCTATGCATAGCGCCGACTAAGAGTTCGCCCCTTCCCCGCCCAACCTTTTATATTTCGCTGTCTTCCATTTCTTTTTATCCTTTTAACTTAAAAGCCCTTCGGGCCTATTTTCGCATTCTTTGCATACGCATCGATGTGCCATCCGCACTGTTATTCCCGGGGCTTTTTCACGTAAGCTCAATTATACGGGTTTTATACCCAACACATGTGTCAAGCTTCCACATGTACCTTTTACTCGCCATTATATGCATCGATATGACTTAAGTTTTGGCCAAGCTGGGTTGCCTGGCTCCTGTGCTTACCCCTACGTTCCCGATTGTTCGGCTAGGAGGTAAAGGAGCACCTCTCGCGATTGTTATCGCCGGTCACCGGATGTGTACCTCGACCGGGTGAAGCCGAAAGCTAGTGTTCTTAAGGGAATATTCGGTCGGTGATTTAAAAGATGACTTAACTATTTTTCCATCTGCCCCAGATGTTTTCTCTCTTTTGCAGTCCGCAATGCACTTTAGGGCATGCCTCCCAAAGGAAAGGAACCCTTAACGGAACTATTCTCCCCGAAGATGTTTCTACTAACCATGTAATATAACATAACTAGTTGGGCACTTGTCCGATAAAGCACTAATGACCCCTACGCCTGGTCTCCATGCATACCACGGTTGTTTCTAACCAAAAGGTATTCGACACACTCCGACTCTAGGGTCCCGAGGTCGGTGAAAAGGTCGGCAAAGACAAACGATCTACAATCCGCTAGAAGGCATTTCACATGTCATTTCAAAGGATAACATACATTGTCAAATTTATTGATTGTATTCTCCTCAATCCCGCCTAACAGTCTGTCTAGTTTACAATTCCGCTGGGAAAATTTAGCAGCCAGCCTCTACCTGGCCGACACTAAACTCACAGGATCTCCTTCCCATCAGCCCCACCGTCCAACTTCGCCATTTGGTTGGGATCCGCCTTCTTATACCGCTGCCTTCACCATGGCCCAAGCCTCCTCGGCACCTTGACGGCAAGCCAAAACCTTCCACAAACGGAAGCGCTGCAGACTCCCCGCAGCTTCTCTCGCAAGCTCCCCGAGGCCCTGCAGGGTGAGGATGGCCATAAAGCTTGTACGGCGCCACTCATTGCCCGCCAACTCGCTCGAGTAGCTGCAATAGTTCGGAAGTTGATCACCCATTGATACGGGCATCTCCTCCGCAGGACGCACCCGTGAGTATACCTACAAGACATATTATGTCAAATCACTTCGCCGCCAACTCTCCTTTCTTAAAGAGTTCGCTAAAGCACTTACTATATATGCCGCGACGGCCGCTGATTCTCCTTGACGGAGCTGGACAGCTCGGCTCATGCGCTTTCAGCTCTTCCCCGAGCTTGGCATTGGCATCTTGGAGCTTGTTCCTTTCCTTCAACCCTATTCAAGACGCTCGCCAGCCTTTTAGTCAAGCGCAGCAATGCTTGCTCGTCCGGATCTTGTTCGGCGGCACCGCAATGTCATTATTAGACTCACACGCACGCCGCACAGCGCTTATATTAATTTATATAAATGTGTTAGCAGGAGGGTCTTTCCGCTCCTCCTCAAGGCAGCACGTGCGGCCTCAAGTTGGGCCTTGCAATCTTGCAGCCCCGAGACAGCCGGGCATTCTTCTCGTTAAGAGCCTGAATTTCAAATGATCCTTAAATCAGTTTCCATAACTAATTTAAGTCTCGGGCTACCGTGTATACAACCATTAAAATTCCTTACCCGTATGTCTTTAACGCATCGCCCGCCGCCCGTAAAACCATTTTGAGCAGCACGGAGATGCGCGTCCCATGCGTTAAAGGCATCCAATGCCTCCGGGAAAAGCACGCTTGAAAAACTGTCCGGTGACGTCTATGATTCATAGCGCCTCCACCTCGACTTAGTGGCGATAGTCTGCCGGTATCCTCCGCTGGAGCAGGATCCGTTCGCGTTTTGCGCTTGCCTCCCTCCACCCGGGCGCCGAGCCCGGCTGGTGTTGGTTGGGTCGGCAATTCCGCGCCGCAGTCCGGTGAGCGCTTTTTCTCCTATGACGATCATGAGCATTTAGACGCTTCTGAGCGTTGCTCGAAAAGATCAAACACGAAGCTATACCTTTGCGGCGACGCTTCCGTTCGCGACGGCGCCCTTTTCCTCCCGCTAGTTCGGATCGACCAGAGATCGGCCGCCGCAGGCTCAGCTTCTTGCCGTAACGACGCTTCCTGCAAAACACCATCGTTCGCGAAGGTCAGAAATAGGCAAGGATAAGATAACGGTGTCCGGACTTCGGTCGTGGTCACCTGGGAAGCTGGACTTAGCCCGGGGTAGTCCGCCGTAATGGCGACCAAAGCATTGTCAATGCTGAGCTGGTGATTCACCTCGTCGATCAGCTCCACCTCGATGTCCGGATCCTCTTCGGAGGCCGGACCCAGGGATCCTTCCGGATGCTCGAATTGTGGAGCAGGACTCACCATGTCCTCCACTGTCCGGTGTAGATCCTGCGCCGAAGACATAATGTAAGAAGCTTAAACTTCGAAAGCACGGGTGGAATCCTTCGAGGTATTCGCTTACCCATCCTCTAGGGTTGATCATGGAAAACCCGTCCAAAGGGTTCGGATGAAGGAAGTCCTCCTTCTCCCCCTTGTACAGACCGGACAGGATCTTCACCAGATCTTCGGTCGAACCCGCCCTTTGCGGTCAGTGCCGTAGCATCGCCCTCCCCGCTGAAATCCCACATGGGTGGCTTTTGTATTGCAGCGGCTGCACCCCGCTGATGCACGCCGCCATGACTCCAATCATGGTAAAGCCGAATGAGCCATTAATCTTATCCGCCCATCAAGTAATGGACGCTTTTGTCTTCCTCCAAACGGGGCTCATGGGCGCCACCGAGGCGCTTTTTCAAGGGAGCAAGATTAAACTCCGGAGGCCGATCCGGACTGGTCGGGCAACGGAGCGCCTACTATATAAAACCACCCGAGGGCCGCCTTCGACGCCTTCTTGGGGGTGCCGGATAGGTATCCGTCCCGCGATGCGCCATATTTCGCGCCGCCCACTTGATATATGGACCCTCGGTGAGAACGGGTACGAGGCGTAACAGCCTCTTCCACAATGCGAAATGGGGCTCGATGCCCGTGAATAGCTCAGAAGAGCTACGAGCCCGCGATATGTAGCATGAGGCGGGCGTGAGGTGGTGGAGCCGGAGTACGAGAACTTCAGAGCCCGCGAGGAACGGATGTATTGGAAACCGAGCCCCTTATCGATAGGGGATGAAACACACTCGCCCCCTTGTTGGGGCTTGGGGTGTCCTCCGCCGCCTCCCACTCGATAAGTAACCAGTCCGCTTGGACTGAACCATGAAGGCCAAGGAAGAAATCCTCCGCTTGGAGCTTCACTAGCTCATTGTGCGAATAGAGCACCTCCTCCTATCTCCTCGGCGATGGGCTAGGAGCGCGTGAGGAAGAGCCGCTGACGATCCATGGTGGAATGGATGTTGAGGTCAGAGGCGCTTCGATGGAGTATACGCGGGAGGAAGACGGTGCGGTTTGGATCTGGATCCCTGCCCCTTTTATAGGCGGACGACCCGCACAATTAGGGGGTGAAATCTAAAAGGCACCCTGGCTTTTTGCATTCGTGCGACGCGTGGAAGAGGGCCATAATTTGGCGTAGAAGCCGAGGAGCACAGTATTCAAGATGAAGCCGGGCACTATCCGGCAGGAACATGGATTTGAAGGAGAACCCGCCGCAACGCCAAGACTACAAACACGCTGGACTTATCGCCATTGAAGCCTGGTTCGGGGCTACCGAGGAGTCCTCGACTAGGGGTGTCCGGACAGCCGGACTATCAATATCCGCCGGACTCCTGCATCACGAAGATAGAAGATTGAAGACTCGCCCGTGTCCCAAGGTACTTTCCTTGGCGTGGAAGGCAAGCTTGGCAATATGGATATGTAGATCTCCTACCCTTGTAACCGACTCAGTAATTCCTAGCCTCCTGGTGTCTATATAAACCGGAGGGCCTTAGTCCATAGGACTAACATTACATCTCAACAATCATACCATAGGCTAGCTTCTACGGTTTAGCCTCCTTGATCTCGTGGTAGATCTACTCTTGTACTACCCATATCATCAATATTAATCAAGCAGACGAGGGTTTTACCTCCATCGAGAGGGCCCAACCTGGGTAAAAACATTGTGTCCTCGCCTCTTGTTACCATCCGCCTAGACGCACAGCTCGGGACGCCTCGCCGAGATCCGCCGGTTTTGACACCGACAAAGGAGTATTTCAACATGAGAGTCATACTGATCACGATAGTGCATGACTATCTCTACAGATATGTGGCAGGCCAAAAGCTATGGATATTGTGGATGCACGCGGCATGGATGATACGACGCCTCAGCAGCTAACGCCAAGGAAAGATGGCGGTCTGGGAAAATCATGTACATGGGGCATCAAGATGGCTTGAATAGACGCACCCATGGAGAAACCATGGAGATCTATTCAATGGTCACGCTGAGCATCAAGGACCTCCACGTAAGCGGAGCGGTGCCAAATCGATGAGCTATTGAAAACTGAAGGAGTGCTCGCGTCGGAAAGACGATGAGAAAGGCGCCGAGCCGCCGCCAAGGTATGGAAGACGAGGTCTGTGTTCGGGACTTGAGTATCGCACAAACTCGATACACCTCATGGCCTTGATCAAATGCATATCTGTAAGAATGTCCTTGAGAGCTTGCTCGCAGATTGATGAACATGCCGAAAAAGACCAAGGATGGGCCAAGGCAAGAAAAGACTTGCAAGATTTGAAAATCAGGGAAGATCTGCACATGCCGCCTGTGAAATGTCGACGAGACAGAGACGGAGACAGAGGCACGGAGAAGAAGGGCAAGAAAATAAAGAAAGCGGATTATTGCCCCTTCTTGCTTCACCTTAAGTCAGCCGAGATCAATCGATTCTTTAAGTGCCTTACCGAGTCAAAGTTAGTTCCGCCATCGTGGCAAGATAAGCAGATATCTAGACATGGACAAGAAAAGGTTCAGCGGGATGAAGTCTCATGACCGCTATGTGATGATGATGCGATACTACCTGTCAGCCTTAGAGGATAATGGATAAGCACGTCCCGTGACACGCTTATTGGTCTCTACAACTTTTTCGACGCCATCTCTCGAAAGTCTATCAGGTGAAGCAGCTCCAAAGTCTACAGAAGAGATCATTGTGATACTCGAATGAGCTTGAGATGTACTTCTCGCCTGCTTCTTTTGACGTGATGGTGCATCTGTGTGTCCATATTGTGGATGACATAATAGACTGGGGCCGCCATTCCCGCACAACATGATGCCGCTTGAGAGGATGAATGGGATCATCAAAGGATTTGTTCGTAATATGTCCCGTCTGGATGGAAGCATCGCCCAGGCTATTTGGCACAAGAGTGCATCTCTTTCGTGAGAATTTTCTATATGGCGCAGACCAGCCGCCGGTGTTAGTGTTGGTTTGCCCGCTAACAAGCATGATGGGAGGCTCAAGGAGATGGTCATCGAACGGTCGCAGGAACTCGCACGTGGCATACCAGATCGATGCAATGACTTTTGACAGAGCAAACTTGGTAGTGCTACAACACCTAGACGAGGTAGATCCTTTCGTGGCAATCGCACAAAGAAATTATCGCAAAGAAGTATCGTGATCGGGGTATGCAAGATGACGCCGGTTACTAGAGAGCAAAACTCCACTTTCCTGCATTGGTTCAAAGAGCATATTATTGCTAATCCCTGAGGAGGGCTCTAAGGACGGATTGCTCATATACGCCTTTAGCATTATGGCCCTCGCCCAACCTCAGAACCTATCGTGCATATGATATCAACGGATACACGCTCTACACGGAGGCCAAAGATATGGACAAGTGATGATCGTAACTCGGGGTGACGATGGAATGCATGACCGCAGCGATAATGGTGCAACCGAATGATTTTATGGAAGGGTCGAGGAGATCCGGGAGCTTGACTACTCGACTGCACAACACGCATTTATGTTCCGCCCGATGGGCTAAGAATGTCGAAAGAGAAAGCCGGATTTTCACTACCATGACTATACCCGACGCCAAGAGCGCTACTGTGAACGCTTATCGCAAAAAACGAGCCATGGGTACACGCTAAGCACGTGACACAATGCTTCTTCATAATCGACCCGCAATCCCAGCCGTGTTGTCGGAGGAGAGGCAAAGGAACATCATTGGAATGGATGGAGTCGCCAACGAGGAAGACTATGATCAAGACGGCAACCCAATGAGGGAAGATGACGATGATGATGAAGTATACGCCAAAAGAAGAATCAATACTACATTACCTAAGAAAAATCGTACTCCATGGAAAAGGCAAAGTCACAATGAGGGGCTCAATTATTCTTCGATTTAACAAGAAGGGAAAGAAGCTGACTCAAAAACGAAAACGCCAAAGACCGAGGAAACATATGTTATCGGTCCAATGATGTGTAATATATATATGTTCCTATTTTGTATACACACTTAGCCATTATTATGCATGGGTCCAATGATGTGTAATATATATGTTCCTATTTTGCATACATATTTAACCATCAAATGATGCAATATATATCGCCTCCTTCGCTCACCGCCTCGGAAATAAAAGTGGATAAAATAAAGGAAAAGAAAAGGAAAACTGGCAAGATGGAAGGTAGTAGCAGCTGCTTTGCATAAACCGCTACAGCTATCGGGTTAGTAGTAGCAATTTCGCTTAAACCGCCATAGTTATCGGTTAGTAGCAGCGCTGCTTGACCAAATGCGCCATCGCTACGCCCACTTAACCCAAAATTCTCACTCGCCTCGCTTCATCCCGCTTTTTCCCCCAAATTCCCACTCTCTTCCCCGTCAGATCGCTGCGCCTCGACCTGCCCCGGCGCCGCCTTCAACTCCGGCGCGCGGTTAGCCCCGACCCCCCGGCCGCCTCGACCTGCCTCGACCCGACCCCTGTGTCGGTGTAGGATCGAAAGTATGTCTAGAGGGGGGTGATTAGACTACTTGACAATATAAAATTCAGTCTTTTGATAAAGACAAGTTTTTGGCAAGTTCACAATGATGATCAAGTCAAGTATCACCCTACACATGCAATTCTAGAGTATAGGCAGCGGAAAGTAAATTGCACATGTAGTAAAGAGAGGTGGAGAAGAGCAAACGCAATTTGGAGACACGGAGATTTTTCTCGTGGTTCCGATAGGTGGTGCTATCGCCAATCCACGCTGATGGAGACTTCAACCGACGGAGGGTAACGGCCATGAGAGTCCACGAAGGGCTCCACCCACTAAGGGTCCACAAAGAAGCAACCTTGTCTATGCCATCATGGCATACGCCCACGGAGGACTAGCCTAACTCGGGTAGATCTTCACGAAGTAGGCGATCTCCTTGCCCTTACAAACTTCTTGGTTCAACTCCACATCTCGACGGAGGCTCCCAAGCGACACCTAACTAATCTAGGAGGCACCACCTCCAAAAGGTAATAGATGGTGTTGATGATGATGAACTCCTTGCTCTTGTGCTTCAAATGATAATCTCCCCAACACTCAACTCTCCTCACCGATTTGGCTGTGGTGGAAGAAAGGATTGAGTGGAAAGCAACTTGGGAAGGCTAGAGATCAAGCTTCATATGGTGGGAGTGGAGCAACTTGATCTCAACACAAGGGTAGGTAGTTTTCTTCTCGTAAATGTAAGGTAGGAGTGGTAGTTCTTTCTCGATGGCTCTCTCCACGAATGAAGAGGGGTGGAGGGTATTTATAGCCTCCACACAAAATCCAACTGCTACACACATTTGACCAATCTCGGTCGACCGGTTGACAACTCGGTGAGACCGAAAGTTCAAAACATGTGAACGCTTGGATTTTCGTGGGACCGAAAATACAAACTCGGTGAGTCCGATTCGTAAAGACTAGGGTTTGCCAATCTCGGTGGGACCGACTTCATCATCTCGGTGACACCGATTTGATGACGTATGTTATGTAAGCTTGGCAACACTAGTTTCGTGAGACCGAGTTCGAATCGGAAAATCCGAGATTTCTAGGGTTTGGCTATATGGCTGAGGTGGTTCATCTCGTGTGACTGAAGTTTAGGAAATCGGTGGGACCGAGATTACTTATGAGTGTATTATGGAAGTGAGAGTTGTCGATAGTTTAGGAGATGTATCACTAAGCACTTTGAGCAACCAGATCATTATCATAACCTCATCCGCTTTTAATAGTATTGGCTTTCCTATGGACTCAATGTGATCTTGGATCACTAAACCAAAATGGAGTCTTGAGCTTTTGCCAATGCTTGCCTTAGCATTTTGAGGGTCCACCTCTTCACCATTGCCATACCCATATCACTGAACTTTCTCAAATGATTCTCAAGAAACTATTAGTTCAATGATATATATGTTGTTATTAATTACCAAAACCACCCGGGATTAGTTGCACTTTCAATCTCCTCCTTTTTGGTAATTGATGACAACATATAGATCAAAGCTTCGACAAAGGATATAATCAATGAATAACATCGTCGCTTTGAGAAGTATGTGATAAGCAAGAGCTCCCTAAATTTGTGCATTATTTAAGATTTATGCTTGAATGCAAATGCACAATCGATTAGGATCATGGGTCACTCTTCCATGTCACATACATCTTGGTGGAGCGCACAAAATGATAAGAATGAATAGCATGCACCCAATCACCAAGACATGAGTAAATGGTCATACAAGATATGAATAGCATATGATAAGCATTAAGCACACATTAAAGCATAGTACCACCAAGCACTCATTAAGGTAGAGCAAACGAGTATCAAACACACGGAATGTCTCAAAATCTCAAAAGTATCTCAAAAGACCGCAAATAAACGAAAGAGCAAAAGCGCAAAGACAAAGCACTCTCTCTCGAAGTCCTATGATCTATACACTTTCTCCCTTTGGCAACAAGTTACCAAAAACTTCAAAAGTATAGAGCTAAACGCCACCGGGGACTCACCGGGCGGCTCCTGCCTGGGTTGATGTTGAGTTGAGATGGCAGATCTCGAAGACTTCACCGATGTCTGTGGAGCCGGAGGAGTGGTCACCGGAGCCGGAGCTGAACCGATGGAGCTGTGGAGGTGCCGAGGCTGTAGTCCCGTGTCTGCCATCGAATAGCAGCTGATCGGGTCTTGTGGGAACCGGAGCAGCTGTTCATAATCATCCCGACTAGGTCATCTCGCATCTCACGATGAGCTCTTCCTTCTCCTCTTTGCTTCCTCGATATCCGCCAAGCTTGTTGACATGCTATTTGCACTTCAACCACTTTTACATCCAGAGCATGGATCTTGTCTTCAACAATCCTCTCAAGACTCTCCCGAGACTGCATAATGCTGGCCAGCGTTGTTCAATCCTCCGGTAGCTTCAAGGAGCTGCTCTCCAACACTCTTGGGTTTAGCTGCTGCCGCTTCCTTCTTCTCGCTTTCGCTTTTTGCAGCTTCAATCTTGGCTTGACCTTCAACCGACGTGGGGTCCTCCTCATCCATCACAACTTCATTGTCCTCATGCTCAGCTGCAAAGGGCAAGTGTGTTCTATCCAACAAGTATGTGCCCGTGCCAAACTTGGCATTGATAAGCATCCAATGTGCGGGCAAATCCACACGACCTCTTCTCGTCTGCTGCAGCCTCTTGATAGTCTCAACTATCAAATCCATCACCTTGAAAGGTGCCTTCTCATCAAGTATATGCAGCATGTTGATAGAATACCCTCTGATCATGCGATGATCTCCAGACTTGGGCATCAAAGTATGCCTCAGAATTGTATTTGTTGTAGGTAGACCTGCCTGGAGATAATACACTGAGCCGAGCTTCCAGATTCCTACATCCTTAGCTGGTACCTCGTTGTACATATTCTTCATAGATTCATGGTTCTTCTTGGGAATACCATAGACATCAACATCATCCTCTCTCTCAGACCGGAGCATTCTGAAGTGCTGCCCATTCTTCAACAGTTGAAGAGAATCTTTGGCCTTCACCATCCATGTGATCTTTCATCCGGATAGAAATGAGTCAGGCATAGAATTGCATTATCATCTCATCATTCCAATCACAACTTTCGACCAACAAAATCTGCAACACCACATGCAAGTGAAGCTCTCATGCACATGTGGAAAGAAGTCTCTGTGGTTTTCATCACAATGTATGCCCACCAACATATCTAGTATCTGCAACTATGGGCTTCTTGTCCATCAAGACAGCCTCATAGAAGTCCCGCCGCTTCTCGTGTGGAACCTGGATCAATAGCAGTTCTTCTCCTCACAAAGATATGGATCAGCTTGTCTCCATAGCCCGAGACCTCTATCCTTTCTTTCCTTCATGTTCTCAGCTTGAGGATGAGCATCATTGTGAAGTGGCAATTTCGTCAAGTTTCAAAGAATACAGTGCCTCATCATCCGACTCACCGGTGGCACAAGATCTTTCTTCTTCTCCTGTCGGAATGTTCCCGACAGCCTTCTTGGGCTTGGCAGCAGTTTGGCTTGAGCTGCCTTTGCTTGAGCAGATGGCTTGACTTAGAAGGGGCTCTCGCCTCGATGGCATCACCCATGAGCTTAGGCTTTTGAGGAGGCTGGGGTGCTTCCTCATCATCATCTTCCTCTGCTGCTTCATCAGAGTTCCTCTTCTTTCTGGCCCTGGTGGCTGCAGGAGGCAAACCACTTGGTGTGCTCCTCTCACCATCATCTGAAAAGCTGCTGGCCTCAGGACTAGTGCTTGCCTCTGGAATATCAGCAATAGGTGACTCAGACCTGTTCTGGCTGTCACTGGCATCTGACATGGCTGACAACCTGTGAATAGATTAGGTGTAGGCAGAGTAGAAGAGTTATCACAAACTGCAGAAGATTTTGCAAAAAAATATGAGTTCAAATTTCAGTTTTAGGTTTTCACAGAATGCATTTCGGTCGACCGAGTCTAAAATTCGTGAATCCGGTGTTCAAATGTAGCATTCACACCACTTTCGTTGGACCGAAGTGAGTTTCGTCCCGCCGAGAACACTAGGGTTTCACTAAATCCTCATTTCGTCGCACCGATTTGCACAACTCGTTGGACCGAAGGTGCAAAGGTAATGGCCAGAGGCCAAATCGGTCATACCGAGAATGTAAAATCGGTCTCACCGAGATGTGTTCGCGGAAACCTAACCCTAAAACTTTTATCAATTTCGCTTCTAACGAACTAATCTGTGTTAAGGAAGATCTCAAACGTGGCAAGATGCTAGGCAAACCATTCGTGCATAGAATCGAGGTGGAGCACGAGGGATCAAACTCACCCTAACTTGGTGGAGTTCTCTCACGGCGTAACGGCGCGAGAGAATGTCCGCTGACGGCGACGGAGACCTGCGGGCGAGGGCGCACAAAGCATTTACGGAGACGATCCGGAGACCACGGCGACGGCAAAGAAGGGGTGGGGCGAGGCGCTTTGAAGTAGGAATCAACGCTGCGCGCCCTCGGAGTATATATACCCTTTGTTGTCGGTGGGACCGAGTTGTCAAACTCGTGGCACCGAGATGGATAATCGCAGGCGCTACACACTTCGTCACGCCGAATTACAACTCGGTTTCACCGAGGTGAAAACCTAGATCAATCCAAGTGCTTTCGGTTTGACCGAGTTTGAGTGGGTTGGTCTGACCAAATCACTTAGAAGGTTTTGGAAGTTAGCCCTTGACGGATCGGTGGCTCCGAGTGCTCCTCACCCGGAGGGTCCGAAAATGACTTGTTCAAAGTTTGTGATATAAGCGTGAATAGAATTTGAGACAAGAAAGCATAGATAGCTAGGGGAGGAACTTAGGCATTCTTGTCCATCCATTTGGTCAGAAAAATCAAAGAGACCAAAACAACAAATGGATGTCCTTGAATGGATAAAATCATGCATCCAACATGCTCACACAATAAGATAGCAAATGAAATATGTTTCAAACATGCACAAACAAAACTCTAGCTACTATCACACAATTTGTCGATGACTAGGTCATCTTTATATGAGTATATTGACTTAGGAGTCAAATGAGAACATTTGATCATAGGTCATACTCATCGTTTAAGCACAAGTGGGGTTACCACTTTTACATAAAGCATTGATGTGTTCACATCATTTGAAGATGCTTTAGCTCAATTCTTTAGAGCAAAGCTCCCCTAGATGTGAGAACCCCTTTAAAGGGTCAAACTAACCTTGGGTTGTCGAGAAGACTTCATGTAGATGTTGAAGATGTGGATGCTCAATGTTGATGAAGATCATCAAGAGTTGGGAGCAATCCTTTGATTCGGCACTTTCAATACCTACATGGGTTAGTCCCACAAGGAACAAACAAGGATATCCATGGACATAGATTGAAGTACACAATAGATGATGTCCATGAGAGCAATGATTACCTTGTCCCTTGACTTACCAACAAGAGGGTTTGTGACTCCATGAACTAGTGCAAGATGTGGAAGTTGATTGCACAAGTTCTTGCCAAAATGAATGTGAGTGAAGTATGTTGGCGGAGTCACCTCAAGAACTCTCTAGTTCTTCTTCTTCGATCCACATCATCTTGATGGGAATCCTTGGGGTTGTAGTTGAGCTTGACGAAGTAGAACTTGACGCTTCCTTGGGAACCCACTTGACCATGGCTTTAGGTGCTTCAATAAATGCATCAATCTCCTCTTGAAGCTTGTCCTTGCCTTTTAGCTTGTGGTCTTGTGGTGGAAGATCATCTTGAGCTTGTTCCACATTGGAAGAAGTAGGATCATACTTCTCCTTTTGAGAAACAAACTTTGGAGTGGGATATTGACCTTCTTCCCATTCAACACCTCGGCTGAACTTTCACTCAAAACCAATTCCTTGATTCTTCCGGTGCCTTCCTTGCTTAAGTAACAATTTCTCAAAGTTCTTGCTTCCGCAAGGCTCTTGTAGACACCTTTCTATAATCCCTTTCAATAAACTATTTTCTTGCTCAAGTGTAACTTGGCTTGAAACATTGTTAGTGGAATCAAGAGAACTACTAGAACCAATAATGTTGCTTCTAGATGAAGAATTTTTCTTATGCTTGTCATGCTTAGTTTTAATTGGTGGCAAGAAATTAGACAAGAGAAGTCGCTTGGCAAGATATGAAGAACTCTTCTTTCAAGATCGCCATTGATTGCTTTTAGAAACTCATGTTCTTGCTCTAGATTGAGCTTCTCGGCGTAGCTTCTCATGAGATCTTAGGAGCTCTCTATGATCTTCTTGAGTTGTTTCATGAGCTAACTTAAGAGTGTTTAGTTCTTTAGTTAGACGCTCAATCTCCTTCATAGCATTGTCATTCGACTCTTCTCGACTATAAAGACTACTAGCATGTTCATCATTACTAGGCTCACTAGATTTGTCATGTAAAAGCTCATCTTCACCAAGCAAGTCATCCTCATCACTATCAAAGTCAATAAATTCAGGGTGTGATACCTTGGGCCCTTTAGCCATGAAGCATCTTCCAATTCCCTCATTTGGTGAATCAAACAAGTCATAGGAGTTGGAGTTGGAGGATACGAGAGCAAGACCGCAACACCTTCATCTTGATCAGAGTCGGAGTTGGAGTGATAGCTTCTTTCGAGTGATTGTTTGAGTCGGAGCCGAGACCCATTCACCTACATGAGCTTGATGTTTTCTTCTTGTGTAGCTTCTTGATGACTTGTCTTTCCTCTCCGAATCCTTGCTTCTCCGAGAGGATCTTCGTTCATAACGATCATCTCTACTCCTTCTTTCTTTCCGAGGTGACTCTTCTCTTGAGCTTCTTCTTCTTGGAGATTCTTCTCTTCTCTTGTGGGGAGCCGAACACTCATTTGAGTAGTGTCTGGGTCTTCCACAATTGTAGCAGTTTCGATCACGACTAGAAGATCTATTTTCATCATATGATCTAGACTTTGAGCTTCTCTCTTTGCTTCTACTCTTGTAGAATTTGTTGAAGTTCTTCACCATTAGGCTTATCTCTTCATTGGAAACTAACTTGTCACTTGAGGTTGTGGGAGCATCAACTGTAGCTTTGTAAGCACCACTTGACTTGTTGTGAAGCTCTTCCTTATCTTTAAGAGTCATCTCATGAGCAACAATTCTTCCAATGACTTCGGTTGGCTTGAGATTCTTGTAGTTTGGCATCATTTGGATCAAAGTGCACACGGTGTCATACTTTCCATCCAAAGCTCTGAGAATCTTCTTGATGATGAATCGGTCGGTCATTTCTTCGCTTCCTAAGCCGGCAATCTCATTTGTGATGAGAGCAAGCCTAGAGTACATTTCAGCGAATTCTTCACCTTCCTTCATCTTGAACTTGTCAAGTTGACCTTGAAGAACATCTAGCTTTGATTCCTTCACGGACTCGGTACCTTCGTGCATTTCACCAAAGTATCCCAAATCTCTTTGCATTCTCAAGACGGCTGATTTTGTTGAACTCCTCGACACAAGGCATTGAAGAGAATGTCACAAGCTTGAGCATTGTTTTGCAACATCCGCAATTCATCCGCAGAGCTTCACGATCCGAACTTTTCTTTCCTCAAGAATTCACCTTGCAAGCCAACACAAATAATGCCCCATGCGGCAGGTTATGTCCAAGAATATGCATTTTCATTTTATGCTTCCAACTAGCAAAGTTTGAACCATCAAAGTAGGGACCTCATTTAAAATTACCTCACTAGACGCCATACTCTCCTAGGTTGTGAAACCAAGCTTATGGAGTCCAATGCAATGGAAACCAATACAATGGAGACCAAAGCTCGATACCACTTGTAGGATCGAAGTATGTCTAGAGGGGGTGATTAGACTACTTGACAATATAAAAATTCAGCCTTTTGATAAAGACAAGTTTTTGGCAAGTTCACAATGATGATCAAGTCAAGTATCACCCTACACATGCAATTCTAGAGTATAGGCAGCGGAAAGTAAATTGCACATGTAGTAAAGAGAGGTGGAGAAGAGCAAACGCAATTTGGAGACACGGAGATTTTTCTCGTGGTTCCGATAGGTGGTGCTATCGCCAATCCACGCTGATGGAGACTTCAACCCACGGAGGGTAACGGCTGCGAGTCCACGAAGGGCTCCACCCACGAAGGGTCCACGAAGAAGCAACCTTGTCTATGCCATCATGGCATACGCCCACGGAGGACTAGCCTTACTCGGGTAGATCTTCACGAAGTAGGCGATCTCCTTGCCCTTACAAACTTCTTGGTTCAACTCCACATCTCGACGGAGGCTCCCAAGCGACACCTAACCAATCTAGGAGGCACCACCTCCAAAAGGTAATAGATGGTGTTGATGATGATGAACTCCTTGCTCTTGTGCTTCAAATGATAATCTCCCCAACACTCAACTCTCCTCACAGATTTGGCTGTGGTGGAAGAAAGGATTGAGTGGAAAGCAACTTGGGAAGGCTAGAGATCAAGCTTCATATGGTGGGAGTGGAGCAACTTGATCTCAACACAAGGGTAGGTAGTTTTCTTCTCGTAAATGTAAGGTAGGAGTGGTAGTTCTTTCTCGATGGCTCTCTCCACTAATGAAGAGGGGTGGAGGGTATTTATAGCCTCCACACAAAATCCAACTGCTACACACATTTGACCAATCTCGGCCGACCGAAGTTGACAACTCGGTGAGACCGAAAGTTCAAAACATGTGAACGTTGGGATTTTCGGTGGGACCGAAAATACAAACTCGGTGAGTCCGATTCGTGTAAAGACTAGGGTTTGCCAATCTCGGTGGGACCGACTTCATCATCTCGGTGACACCGATTAGATGATGTATGTTACGTGCTTGGCAACACTAGTTTCGGTGAGACCGAGTTCAGAATCGGAAAATCCGAGATTTCTAGGGTTTGGCTATATGGCTGAGGTGGTTCATCTTGGTGTGACTGAGTTTAGGAAATCGGTGGGACCAAGATTACTTATGAGTGTATTATGGAAGTGAGAGTTGCTGATAGTTTAGGAGATGTATCACTAAGCACTTTGAGCAACCAGATCATTATCATAACCTCATCCCTTTAATAGTATTGGCTTTCCTATGGACTCAATGTGATCTTGGATCACTAAACCAAAATGGAGTCTTGAGCTTTTGCCAATGCTTGCCTTAGCATTTTGAGGGGTCCACCTCTTCACCATTGCCATACCCATATCACTCGAACTTTCTGAAATGATTCTCAAGAAACTATTAGTTCAATGATATATATGTTGTTATTAATTACCAAAACCACCCGGGATTAGTTGCACTTTCAATGGGCGCTAGCCCCCGACCTCGGGCCGCCTCCAATTCCGTCGGCCCTCGACTCTCCTCTCCCTCCCGGCCGTCGTCGGGCTTACCTCCTCGCCTCTGCACCTCTCAGAACCCCCTCTCTCTCTGCTAGGGTTCTTCGTTAATTTACTTAGGTTTCATTAGGGCAAGATGTTAATTAGGTTATCTTTTTAGTTATGAATTTAGCTAGGTTTCAAAATTAGCTGAATTTATATGCAAATTTGAACTGGACATGTGATATGTGCATATGTCATGTTTTGGACATGTCATGTTTGAAAAATGATCCGAGTGGCCTATGTTATGCCGGAATGTTGATTCATTTCCGTTCCGGTGAATTTCAGGCGCTCGATATGTCCATTTTTTAGCAAAGGTCATGCCGAAATTTCCCGTGAATAAAGGCATGATTTGTGCTACATAGTTGGCATCTCGAGTGCTGACACATAGATTTCTTTTTATGTCATTTCTCATTTATTCATACTTTTAGCAATAAATGAGGACACTTAATCATAGGAAACATGTCGAACAACGAAGAAACTGGACCTTCTGACCAAGATGCAGACAAGATGGATTATGAGGGTGAACAAGAGTACCTCGATTATTTGACTGCTAAGCAAGGTTTGCAGGTCGGCCTCGATGATGGTACTGACGCCGACATCAACACCGATGGTGCCGGCATCGATGGCGGCACCGAGACCGGTGGGGAAGGTACCGGCCCCGATGCCTCTACCGAAAAGAGGAAGCATAAGAAGCAGAGGATACGAAAACCTAACAAACTAGGGATTGGACGACTTGTGATCACAAAGATGGCACCTAGAAAGTTTGAGCCGTTAGAGCCGAAAGAACCACGCAAGTGCTATGGGAACCAAGTAGGATGCATCCTACGGGAATGCGCGAGCATCAACGACGATGACTTAAGGAGTAAAGAACATTTGACGCAGCCTCCTAACGGTTGCACAAGAGATTCAAGTTCTCCGACCGATGATAACATAGAACAACCGTGGATGATCCAAGATGAAAAAGATTAACAATCATGCCATGGGCATGTTCAACAATGATTTTGCCTCCTGGAAAGGGAGGGTGAAATGAGCTATTGAGGCCGATGAACCCCTGTCCAAGATTCTAGAGGAAAATCCGACACTTACGGAAGAGGAGTTCAAAAGATAAAGGACACTTGCGCTACCGAGGCAGCCAAGGCTAAGGCTGCGAAATTCAAGAGCCTTCAAAGAAAGGAACACGGGAAGCATCGCCGTAAGCCGTGGGCTACCTCAAAGAAAAGGCCCATATGGGATAAGGAGGACGCGAATGTGAAGCCACGGGTCTCCTGCACTTTTCTGAAAGTTCACCAACCCCTTGGAGCATGACTTCATCAGGCCCGCTACAAGTGGGACAAGGAGAAAAGGTTTTTTACACGGACAAGATCACGAGGAAATTGATTAGACTATCGAGAAGCAACATCGGCTTGCAGCCGAAGCCCTACATTCGATGAGGCCCAAGTGGGACACCCTCTCAACCGGCCTTGAACGAACTTAAGGGACTCCTTTGGACCAGCGGCCGCAAATATGGTCGGTGCACGGCGCCGAGACGGCGCCACGTGGAAGGTGTTTACAACGACGGCCCGGAGGCCAAGAAGCAGAAAAAGAAGTTTCACAAAGGACATCGATGCGAAGGTGAAGCTTATGGTCGAGAAAAAGCAGCTAAGGACGCGAAAAAGCAGCCGAGGACAAATATGAGTTGCTATAGCAGGCAATCAATGCAACAGAAGCTGCTCGCAGAAATGATTTCGCACTAACTTGGTTCCAGCGATCATCAATCGGGCGAAGGAAAATCCGCATAAGACGGTACATGATTTCCGTTACCCGCTTCGCCGGAGCAACTCCATGAACAACAACACCATCGCACCATCACTTGCTCACGCAACCGGGCCTCCTCTCGTAGCCGCTCCCTCTCATAGCAGCCCGTCCTCAGTCTCAGGCGCTAGGTGGGCCTTCGTCTTTGGCTAAGCTCGATGCTGTCACGATAATTACATGTCGCACCAACATATATATATAGATAATATTCAATTTTGTTGCCTTTTGGTTGTTTTACGCCACAGACATATGTGTTTGCAGGCGAAAGAAACCCCTGCACCATACTCTACTTGATCAAAGGCCGAAGGTGGACGTGGAAAGGGATGATAATGGACCCTCTCAACGCACATTCCACAACCAGCCGATCTCACTGGGCACTTCAGGGTTAGCTTGACCAGTGTGAAATCAGGGCACGAGGATTTGCCTCCTCCAGTACAGCATGTGGGAGCAGATGACGAGACCCTGCCGCGGATTGGAAGCTGCAAGAACTGGGTGCTGCTATGGCCAAAGAATCTTATTCGTCTGGAGCCGACCGAGATCACACCAATAACTACCACACATCAACAAGCATGTGCGGAGACCACCACCCCGCCACGCAATTACCAGCCCTCAGTAGTGCCGGTGAGAGCGGCGACGACATGATGAAGGGGGTGCAATAGTATCGGTTGATGTAATTTCTCCTGTAGAACAGAGAATGGATGATGAGACGGAGGTCGACCCTATGGATTACCTCAATACAAACGCAGATGATCGTGACATAGATATGATGAGTCAACCATATGATGAATCGGGCTATCAGCTTGCTAATGAGGATATGGATGATATGCCCGGCAGGGTCGTACTCATGGATTGCAAAAGTCTCTTCATGAAATCCTCACAGACACGCCAAGATGCCGCCAACACAGCTCAACTAGCCGGGTGCGAGGCTCAGACAAGATTTAGCCCGGGAACACTGGGGGGGTTAAGGAAGGGTCTGAAGGCGTGCCCAAGAAAAGGAGAGGAAGAGATCGGGAAGGTAATCGCCTCCAAACAAGCCAGAGCACATAGCAGCCATACGATGCATTCTCAAGAGCGGTACCGTGAAAGGTGCGGTCATGTTCCATCTCACGGGCGAGCCGATGCTACCGCCAAACCGCTGGAGGCACTATCGGGGATCTCGTGAGACTGCACGACCATGTGTTGTCGATCGAGAAAAGCCTACTAGCCTCAAAGGATCCAGGATATCCGACATACGCGGCTCGTGTGCCTGAGGGGAAGTGCTACGTCGACACACGGCCCGCGGAGGTGTTCTTCCTGCGGTTTGACCATATCTTTGAGATGTTTCTAACAAGGCGGCTTGATTTTACTATCGTCCGCCTTTTTGCACTACATATGAGCTTCGTCATGAAGAGTGAAGAAGTCTCGCAAATCTGTGTGGCGGATCCGTACTACATGCACGAGTCTTTCTTGAGTCTTGGCAACTTTGAGCGAGAAACTGCTAGGGAGTACCTCCAAAACTTCATGGTACAGAATAAGGACCGGGAAATTGTCCTCGTGCCTTATCATCCAAAGTAAGTCAGTTCCGGATAACCCTTTCGTACATTTCAATCATTCCTTCTCTCTCATATGGGGAATAATTTTGTTGGAAATATGCCCTAGAGGCAATAATAAAAGTATTATTATATTTCATTGTTCATGATAATTGTCTTTTGTTCATGCTATAACTGTATTATCCGGAAATCGTAATACACGTGTGAACACATAGACCACAATATGTCCCTAGTGAGCCTCTAGTTGACTAGCTCACAGATCAACAGATAGTCATGGTTTCTGACTATGGACATTGGATGTCGTTGATAACGGATCACATCATTAGGAGAATGATGTGATGGACAAGACCCAATCCTAAGCATAGCACAAAGATCGTAGTTCGCTTGCTAGAGCTTTGCCAATGTCAAGTATCTCTTCCTTCGACCATGAGATCGTAACTCCGGATACCATAGGAGTGCCTTGGTGTATCAAACGTCACAACATAACTCGGGTGACTATAAAGGTGCATTATGTATCTCCGAAAGTATCTGCTGGTTGACACGGATCGAGATCGGATTTGTCACCCATATGACGGAAAGGTATCTCTCGCCCACTCGGTAATGCATCATCATAATGAGCTAAAGGTGACCAAGGTGTTGGCCACGGATCATGCATTACGGTGCGAGTAAAGTGACTTGTCCGTAACGAGACCGAACAAGGTATTGGGATACCGACGATCGAAGTCTCGTAAGTAACGCATCGATTGACAAAGGGAATTGTATACAGGTTTTGATCGAATCCTCGACATCGTGGTTCAACCGATGAAATCATGGAGGAGCATGTGGGAGCCAACATGGGTATCCAGATCCCGCTGTTGGTTATTGCCCGAGAGTCGTCTCGGTCATGTCTGCATGTCTTCCGAACCCGTAGGATCTACACACTTAAGGTTCGGTGATGCTAGGGTTATTAGGAAGACTAGTATGTGACTACCGAATGTTGTTCGGAGTCCCGGATGAGATCCCGGACGTCACGAGGAGTTCTGGAATGGTCCAGAGGTAAAGTTTTATATATGGGAAGTTGTCATTTGGACACCGGAAAGTTTCCGGGGGTTATCGGTATTGTACCGGGGCCACCGGAGGGGTTCCGGGGGTCCACCAGGAGGGGCCACCCCTCCCGGAGGGCCACATGGGCCGCAAAGGGGAGGGAGCTAGCCCCTATAGGGCTGGGAGCTCCCCACACCTTGGGCCCATGCGCCTAGGGTTGGGGGAACCCCGAGGGGGCGCCTGCTTGGGGGCAAGCCTCCCTCCTCCGCCGCCCCCTCTAGATCCCATCTAGAGGGGCCGCCCCTGCCCCTTCCCCTATAAATAGAGGGGTGGGGGAAGGGCTGCGGTACCCATCTCCAAGGCGCAACCCTTCCCCTCCCCAACACCTCTCCTCCTCCGTAAGCGCTTGGCGGCCTCGCCGAGTATCACTGCACCAACACCACCACGCCTGTCAGCTGCTGTTGAGCGAAGCTTCTCAACCTCTCCTTCCCCCTTGCTGGATCAAGAAGGAGGAGACGTCTCCCATCCCGTACGTGTGTTGAACGCGGAGGTGCTGTCCGTTCGGCACTTGGACATCGGTGATCTGAATCACGTCGAGTACGACTCCATCATCACCATCACCTTGCAGGCTTCCGCACGCGATCTACAAGTGGTATGTAGATGCAAACTCTCTCCCATGACTCGTTGCTTAGATGAACTCATAGATGGATCTTGGTGAAACCATAGGAAAATTTTAATTTTCTGCAACGTTCCCCAACAGTGGTATCAGAGCCAGGTTTATGCGTAGTTCTCTAATGCACGAGTAGAACACAATTTTGTTGTGGGCGTGGATCTTGTCAACTTACTTGCCTCTACTAGTCTTTTCTTGCTTCAACGGTATTGTGGGATGAAGCGCCCGACCAACCTTACACGACGCTTACGTGAGACCGGTTCCACCGATTGACATGCACTAGTTGCATAAGGTGGTGGCGGGTGTCCGCTCTCCCACTTTAGTTGGAGCGGATTCAATGAACAGGCCCTTATGAAGGGTAAATAGAAGTTGACAAAATCACGCTTGTGGTTATTCGTAGGTAAGAAAACGTTTTGCTAGAACCCAATCGCAGCTACGTAAAAGATGCAACAACAATTAGAGGACGCCTAACTTGTTTTTGCAGCGATTGATCATGTGATGTGATATGGCCGGTTGTGATGAATGATGAATTGTGATGTATGAGATCATGTTCTTGTAATAGGATTCACGACTTGCATGTCGATGATAGGAGTTGTCTTTAATTTTTGTATGACCTGCGTGTCATTGAAGAACGCCATGTAAACTACTTTACTTTATTGCTAAACGCGTTAGCCATAGAAGTAGAAGTAGTCGTTGGCGTGACAACTTCATGAAGACACGATGATGGAGATCATGATGATGGAGATGATGGTGTCAAGCCGGTGACAAGATGATCATGGAGCCCCGAAGATGGAGATCAATGGAGCTATATGATATTGGCCATATCATGTCACAACTATATATAATTGCATGTGATGTTTATTATGTGTATGCATCTTGTTTACTTAGGACGACGGCAGTAAATAAGATGATCCTTACAAAATTTCAAGAAGTGTTCTCCCTAATCGCGCACCGCTGCTACAGTTCGTCGCTTCTAAGCACCACGTGATGATCGGGTGTGATGGATTCTTACGCTCACATACAACGGGTGTAAGACAGTTTTACACAGCGAAAACACTTAGGGTTAACTTGACGAGCCTAGCATGTACGCATATGGCCTCGAACACGGAGACCGAAGGTCGAACATGAGTCGTATGGAAGATACGATCAACATGAAGATGTCCACCGACGATGACTAGTCCGTCTCACGTGATGATCGGACACGGCTAGTCGACTCGGATCGTAACACTTAGATGACTAGAGGGATGTCTAATCTAAGTGGGAGTTCATAATTTGATTAGAACTTTATTATCATGAACTTAGTCTAAAACCTTGCAAATATGTCTTGTAGATCAAATGGCCAACGCTAATGTCAACATGAACTTCAACGCTCCTAGAGAAAACGGTTGAAAGATGATGGCAGCAACTATACGGATCGGGTCCTAACCCGAGGATCATCCTCATAGCTGCCAGAAGCAATATGTCCTAGAAGGACCACTAGGTGACGCCCTGTCTCCAGAGAACCAAGACATTATGAATGCTTGGTAAACTCGTCCGATGATTACCCTCGCTTAGTGCGGCATGCTTTACAGCTTAGAACCGGGCTCCAAAAGCGCTTTTGAGCATCACGGAGCATATGAGATGTTCAAGAGCTGAAACTAGTTTTCCAAGCTCATGCCCGGTCGAGAGATATGATGTCTCCGACAAGTTCTACAGCTTGTAAGATGGAGGAAAACAGTTCACAAGGAGCACATCCTCAAGATGTCCGGGTTGCACAACCGTATGACCTAGCTGAACATTAACCTCCCGATGAGGCGGTCATTGACAGAATCCTCCATCGCTCCCACTAAGCTACAAGAGCTTTGTGATGAACTACAACATGCGGGGATGGTGAAGACCATTCCTGAAGTGTTCTCGATGTCAAGTCAGCAGAGGCTGAAATCAAGAAAGAACATCAAGTGTTGATGGTCAATAAGACCACTAAGTTCAAGAAGGGCAAGGGAAAGAAGAACTTCAAGAAGGACGGCAAAGATGTTGTCGCGCCCGTAAGCCTCGCTGCGGAAGAAGTCAAAGAATGGACCCAAGCCCGAGACTGAGTGCTTTTATTGCAAGGGAAGGGTCATCGAAGCGGAACTGCCCCAAATACTTAGCGGATAAGAAGGCCGCAACACCAAAGGTATATTTGATATACATGTAATTGATGTGTACCTTACCAAGACTCGTAGTAACTCCCGGTATTTGATACCGTGCCGCTGCTCATATTTGTAACTCACAATAAACAGGAGCTGCGGAATAAACGGAGACCGGCAAAGGACGAGGTGACGATGCGCTGCCGGGAATGGTTCCAGAGTCGATGTGATCGCCATCGGCATGCTGCCTCTACATTTACCCACGGATTAGTTATGAACCTTAATAATTGTTATTTAGTGCCAAGTTTGAGCATGAACATTGTATCCGGATCTCGCTTAATACGAGATGGCTACTCATTTAAGTCTCCATCGAGAATAATGGTTGTTCGATTTATATGAGAGATATGTTTTATGGTCATGCTCCGATGGTCAATGGTTTATTCTAATGAATCTCGAGCGTAATATTACACATGTTCATAGTGTGGATGCCAAAAGATGTAAAGTTGATAACGATAGTCCCACATACTTGTGGCACCGCCGCCTTGGTCACATTGGTGTCAAGCGCATGAAGAAGCTCCATGTTGATGGACTTTAGAGTCTCTTGATTATGAATCGCTTGACACATGCGAACCATGCCTCATGGGCAAATGACCAAGACTCCGCTTCTCCGAACAATGGAGCGAGCAACCAACTTGTTGGAAATCATACATACCGATGTGTGCGGTCCAATGAGCGTTGAGGCTCATGGAGGATATCGTTATGTTCTCACTCTCACCGATGACTTAAGTAGATATGGGTATGTCTACTTAATGAAACACAAGTCTGAGACCTTGAAAAGTTCAAGGAATTTCAGAATGAGGTGGAGAATCAACGTGACCGAAAGATAAAGTTCCTACGATCAGATCGTGGAGGAGAATACTTAAGTCACGAATTTGGTACACACTTAAGGAAATGTGGAATCGTTTCACAACTCACGCCGCCTAGAACACCTCAACATAACGGTGTGTCCGAACGTCGTAATCGCACTCTATTGGATATGGTGCGGTCTATGATGTCTCTTACCGATTTACCGCTATCATTTTGGGGATACGCCTAGAGACAGCTACATTCACTTTAAATAGGGCACCGCCTAAATCCGCTGAGACGACACCGTATGAATTATGGTTTGGGAAGAAACCTAAGCTGTCGCTTTCTAAAAGTTTGGGGATGCGATGCTTATGTCAAGAAACTTCAACCCGAAAAGCTCGAACCCAAGTCGGAAAAATGCGATTCATAGGATACCCTAAGGAAACTGCCGGGTATACCTTCTACTTAAGATCCAAGGCAAGATCTTTGTTGCCAAGAACGGATGCTTTCGAAAAAGAGTTTCTCTCGAAAGAAGTAAGTGGAGGAAAGTAGAACTCGATGAAGTACTACCTCTCGAACGGGAAAGTGGTGCAGCTCAGAAAATGTTCCGTGATGCCCACACCAATCAAGAGGAAAACAATGATGATGATCAAGGTACTTCGGATCAAGTTGCTACAACTTCAGAGGTCCACAAGGACACGCTCCGCACCAAAGTGGTACGGCAACCCTGTCCCGGAAATCATGTTGTTAGACAACGTGAACCTTCGAACTATGAAGAAGCGATGGCGGCCCAGATTCCAACAAATGGCTTGAAGCCATGAAACCGAGATAGAATCCATGTATGAAAACAAAGTATGGACTTTGACAGACTTGTTCGATGATCGGCGAGCGATAGAAAACAAATGGATTTTTAAGAAGAAGACGGACGCGATGGTAATGTTACCATCTATAAAGCTCGACTTGTCGCTAAGGGTTATCGACAAGTTCAAGGGATTGACTACGACGAGACTTTCTCTCCGTAGCGAAGCTGAAGTCCGTCTCAATCATGTTAGCAATTGCCGCATACTATGATTATGAGATATGGCGATGGACGCCAAAACGGCATTCCTTAACGGACATCTTAAGGAAGAGCTGATATGATGCAGCCGAAGGTTTTGTCGATCCTAAGAACGCTAACAAAGTATGCAAGCTCCAATGATCCATTTATGGACTGGTGCAAGCATCTCGAGTTAGAACATTCGCTTTGATGAGATGATCAAAGCGCTTAGTTTATGCAGACTTATGGAGAAGCCTCATGCTTACAAGAAAGTGAGGGGAGCTCAGTAGCATTTCTCCTATTATATGTAGATGACATACTCTTGATGGGAAATGATATAGAACTTCTGGACAGCATTAAGGCCTACTTGAATAAGTGTTTTTCAATGAAGGACCTTGGAGAGGTTGTTATATATTAGGCATCAAGATCTATAGAGATAGATCGAGACGCCTCATAGGTCTTTCACAAAGCACATACCTTGATAAGATTTTGAAGAGGTTCAAATGGATCAGTCCAAGAAGGGTTCTTGCCCATGTTACAAGGTGTGAGATTGAGCTCGGCTCACCACCCACCACGGCAAAAGATAAAGAAGAGATGAGTGTCATCCCTATGCTTCAGCCATAGGATCTATTATGTATGCCATGCTATGTACTGCACTGATGTAAACCTTGCCGTAAGTTTGGTAGCAAGATACCAAAGTAATCCCGCAAGGAACACCGACAGCGGTCAAGAATATCCTCAAGCACCGAAAAGGACGGGACATGTTTCGCTTATGGAGGAGACGAAGAGTCTCGTCAGAAGGGTTACGCCGACGCTTAGCTTAGACTCAGATCCGATGACTCTAAGTCACAAACCGGATACATGTATATGTTGAATGGTGGAGCAAGAGCTGGTGCAGCCGCAAGCAGAGCGTCGTGGCGGATCTACGGTGAAGCGGAGTACATGGCAGCCTCGGAGGCAGCGATGAAGCGATTTGGGTGAAGGAGTTCATCACCGACCTAGGAGTCATACCCAATGCGTCGGGCCGATCAAACTCTTCTGTGACAACACTAGAGCTATTGCCCTTGCCAAGGAGCCTGTGTTTCACAAGAAGACCAGCACATCAAGCGCCGCTTCAACTCCATCCGTGAAAATGTTCAAGATGGAGACATAGAGATTTGCAAAGTGCACACGGATCTGAATGTCGCAGATCCGCTGACTAAACCTCTCTCAAGGCAAAACATGATCAACACCGTAACTCTATGGGTGTTCGATTCATCACAATGTAACTAGATTGGGGACTCTAGTGCAAGTGGGAGACTGTTGGAAATATGCCCTAGAGGCAATAATAAAAGTATTATTATATTTCATTGTTCATGATAATTGTCTTTTGTTCATGCTATAACTATATTATCCGGAAATCGTAATACATGTGTGAACACATAGACCACAATATGTCCCTAGTGAGCCTCTAGTTGACTAGCTCACAGATCAACAGATAGTCATGGTTTCTCGACTATGGACATTGGATGTCGTTGATAACGGATCACATCATTAGGAGAATGATGTGATGGACAAGACCCAATCCTAAGCATAGCACAAAGATCGTAGTTCGCTTGCTAGAGCTTTGCCAATGTCAAGTATCTCTTCCTTCGACCATGAGATCGTAACTCCGGACACCGAGGAGTGCCTTTGGTGTATCAAACGTCACAACGAATCGGGTGACTATAAAGGTGCATTACGTATCTCCGAAAGTGTCTGCGGTTGACACGGATCGAGATCGGATTTGTCACTCCGTATGACGGAGAGGTATCTCTGGGCCCACTCGGTAATGCATCATCATAATGAGCTCAAGGTGACCAAGGTGTTGGCCACGGATCATGCATTACGGTGATTTAGTAAAGTGATTTGCCGTAACGAGACCGAACAAGGTATTGGGATACCGACGATCGAAGTCTCGCAAGTAACGCATCGATTGACAAAGGGAATTGTATATGTGGTTTTGATCAATCCTCGACATCGTGGTTCAACCGATGAAATCATCGAGGAGCATGTGGGAGCCAACATGGGTATCCAGATCCCGCTGTTGGTTATTGCCCGAGAGTCGCCTCGGTCATGTTCAGATGTCTCCAACCCGTAGGGTCTACACACTTAAGGTTCGTGACGCTAGGGTTATTAGGAAGACTAGTATGTGACTACCGAATGTTGTTCGGAGTCCCGGATGAGATCCCGGACGTCACGAGGAGTTCCGGAATGGTCCGGAGGTAAAGTTTTATATATGGGAAGTTGTCATTTGGACACCGGAAAGTTTCCGGGGGTTATCGGTATTGTACCGGGGCCACCGGAGGGGTTCCGGGGGTCCACCGGGAGGGGCCACCCCTCCCGGAGGGCCACATGGGCCGCAAAGGGGAGGGAGCCAGCCCTTGAGGGCTGGGCGCGCCCCCCACCTTGGGCCCATGCGCCTAGGGTTGGGGGGGAAACCCTGAGGGGGGCGCCCCCCTTGCTTGGGGGGCAAGCCTCCCCTCCCTGGCCGCCGCCCCCCCTCTAGATCCCATCTAGAGGGGCCGGCCCCCCTTGCCCCTTCCCCTATAAATAGAGGGGTGGGGAGGCTGCTGTACCCATATCCAAGGCGCAGCCCTTCCCCTCCCCAACACCTCTCCTCCTCCGTAAGCGCTTGGCGGCCTCTCGCCGAGTATCGCTGCACCAACACCACCACGCCGTCCGTGGCCGCCGCTGGAGCGAGCTTCTCAACCTCTCCTTCCCCTTGCTGGATCAAGAAGGAGGAGACCTCCCGTCCCATACGTGTGTTGAACGCGGAGGTGCTGTCCGTTCAGCACTTGGACATCGGTGATCTGAATCACGTCGAGTACGACTCCATCATCACCATCACCTTGCAAGCTTCCGCACGCGATCTACAAGTGGTATGTAGATGCAAACTCTCTCCCATGACTCATTGCTTAGATGAACTCATAGATGGATCTTGGTGAAACCGTAGGAAAATTTTTAATTTTCTGCAACGTTCCCCAACAGTGGTATCAGAGCTAGGTCTATGCGTAGTTCTCTAATGCACGAGTAGAACATAATTTTGTTGTGGGCGTGGATCTTGTCAACTTACTTGCCTCTACTAGTCTTTTCTTGCTTCAATGGTATTGTGGGATGAAGCGGCCCGGACCAACCTTACACGTACGCTTACGTGAGACCGGTTCCACCGATTGACATGCACTAGTTGCATAAGGTGGTGGCGGGTGTCTGTCTCTCCACTTTAGTTGGAGCGGATTCGATGAACAGGGCCCTTATGAAGGGTAAATAGAAGTTGACAAGATCACGCCAGGTTATTCGTAGGTAAGAAAACGTTTTGCTAGAACCCAATCGCAGCCACGTAAAAGATGCAACAACAATTAGAGGACGCCTAACTTGTTTTTGCAGCGATTGATCATGTGATGTGATATGGCCGAAGTTGTGATGAATGATGAATTGTGATGTATGAGATCATGTTCTTGTAATAGGATTCACGACTTGCATGTTGATGAGTATGACAACCGCAGGAGCCATAGGAGTTGTCTTTAATTTTTGTATGACCTGTGTGTCATTGAAGAACGCCATGTAAACTACTTTACTTTATTGCTAAACGCTAAGTAGCCATAGAAGTAGAAGTAGTCGTTGGCGTGACAACTTCATGAAGACACGATGATGGAGATCATGATGATGGAGATCATGGTGTCAAGCCGGTGACAAGATGATCATGGAGCCCCAAGATGGAGATCAATGGAGCTATATGATATTGGCCATATCATGTCACAACTATATAATTGCATGTGATGTTTATTATGTTTATGCATCTTGTTTACTTAGGACGACGGTAGTAAATAAGATGATCCTTACAAAAATTTCAAGAAGTGTTCTCCCTAACGTGCACCGCTGCTACAGTTCGTCGCTTTAAGCACCACGTGATGATCGGGTGTGATGGATTCTTACGCTCACATACAACGGGTGTAAGACAGTTTTACACAAATAAAACACTTAGGGTTAACTTGACGAGCCTAGCATGTACGACATGGCCTCGAACACGGAGACCGAAAGGTCGAACACGAGTCGTATGGAAGATACGATCAACATGAAGATGTTCACCGACGATGACTATGCCGTCTCACGTGATGATCGGACACGGGCTAGTCGACTCGGATCGTGTAACACTTAGATGACAAGAGGTATGTCTAATCTAAGTGGGAGTTCATAATTTGATTAGAACTTTATTATCATGAACTTAGTCTAAAACCTTTGCAAATATGTCTTGTAGATCAAATGGCCAACGCTAATGTCAACATGAACTTCAACGCGTTCCTAGAGAAAACCAAGCTGAAATCCTCATAGCTGCCAGGAAGCAATATGTCCTAGAAGGACCGCTAGGTGACGCTCCCGTCCCAGAGAACCAAGACATTATGAATGCTTGGCAAATTCCTGCTGATGATTACTCCCTCATTCAGTGCGGCATGCTTTACAGCTTAGAACCGGGGCTCCAAAAGCGTTTTGAGCATCACGGAGCATACAAGATGTTCGAAGAGCTGAAACTAGTTTTCCAAGCTCATGCCCGGGTCGAGATATGATGTCTCCGACAAGTTCTACAGCTTGTAAGATGGAGGAAAACAGTTCACAAGGTGAGCACATCCTCAAGATGTCCAGGTTGCACAACCGTATGACCCAGCTGAACATTAACCTCCCGAGATGAGGCGGTCATCGATGAATCCTCCATCGCTCCCACCAAGCTACAAGAGCTTTGTGATGAACTACAACATTCGAGGGGATGGTGAAGACCATTCTGAAGTGTTCTCGATGTCAAGTCAGCAGAGGCTGAAATCAAGAAAGAACATCAAGTGTTGATGGTCAATAAGACCACTAAGTTCAAGAAGGGCAAGGGTAAGAAGAACTTCAAGAAGGACGGCAAAGATGTTGTCGCGCCTGCAAGCCCGCTGTCGGAAGAAGTCAAAGAATGGACCCAAGCCCGAGACTCGAAAGTGCTTTTATTGCAAGGGAAGGGTCATCGAAGCGGAACTGCCCCAAATACTTAGCGGATAAGAAGGCCGCAACACCAAAGGTATATTTGATATACATGTAATTGATGTGTACCTTACCAAGATCGTAGTAACTCCTAGGTATTTGATACCGTGTCGTTGCTCATATTTGTAACTCACAGCAGAGCTGCGGAATAAACGAGACCGGCAAAGGACGAGGTGACGATGCGCGGGAATGGTTCCAGAGTCAATGTGATCGCCGTCGCACGCCGACTCTACATTTACCCACGGGATTAGTTATGAACCTTAATAATTGTTATTTAGTGCCAAGTTTGAGCATGAACATTGTATCTGGATCTCGTTTAATACGAGATGTGTCGGGGGTTGGATGCGACATATGCCAACGGGTGGCTTATCATGGTGGGGGCGAGTAGAACGTCGCGGTGCACAGAAACGGATGAGGCGAAGACATGCACGCCGCGAATCTTACCCAGCTTCGGGCTCTCCGAGGAGATAATACCCTCATCGCTGCTCTGCTGGGTCTCCGCATGATCACTATGGGGTGATAGTACAATGGTGCTCCTCGAGCTGTGTGGAGGCGTGAAGGAGCAAGGCTAGCTCTTTCCCTCTTGCTATGTATCTAAAACCTATCCAGGCGAACCTTTGCATGGGTGCCCTGGGGGTTTATATAGGCCTACCCGGGGTACAACGTAATCCGATCGGGCGTGGCCCCGATCCGTCGATCTCTCTTGCTGCCGTCTTTTCCACCGACTCACAGGGCCCGCCGATCGGCGGGTCTCATGGACAAACTGAGCATCATGCGGCAGACTCGGCGACGCAGCGCGTCATGGGGTCGTGGGAACAGCCGCTACCGTCAGTGATCGCTGTTGCCACTCCCGTCCAACTGGTTTATGGCTTGTGGGGCCTGGCCAGATGCGGCCGACTGGGAGGCCGACTCAGAGGGCCGCTCTTCGACTCTTCACCGAGCTCTTCTATCTCACCGACGGAGGGTCTGCGATCTCCGGCCGCACGCGCCGTGTCAGGTACAAAGGCATGCATGCACCGTGGCTGAGGTCAGGGTGGCATGGCACAGCTGCCGCGCCTCACGGAGATCTCCCGTGACGCTGCTCATCAGTAGCCATGCCCTCCCGTGGTCCCGAGGGGACAGCCACGACGGGCTGTACCCTCGCTGGTCTTCGTGGAAGGTTGCGGCCGACTCTCGAGTCGGCCCTTGGGAGGTCGCAAGCCCGAGTCGGCTTGGTCTAGAGTCGCCGTCTGGGACTCGGTTTCTTGTCGCCACTGGGCCTCAGCCTTTCTCAAGGTCGCCTGCTGGGACTCGGCCGAGGGGCGCGACCTGCCCGATGTCTTGAAAGATCATGGGTCCTGGTCTGCCTACCCATGGCCCATTACTCCGGCAAGAGTCCCCGAGCCGGGCGGCCGGCGGGCGCCGCCGCGCGGCTTCGCAGTTTAGACTCGCAGCGCCGACTCGAGATTCGCTGCGCCGTGCCTTTGGGCCGCCTCGCGAGCCGCCCGCCCGCTAGGGGCCGCCTCGCAAGTCATGGCGGGAAACCAGGCGTGCGACGCCACGCTTCCTCGCCATCTGCGAGACGGTCCTATCGCAGAACGCCACGTGGAGGCGATAGCCTGCCTGCCCATTATCGCGGACGGACGGGCCGCCAGTGGGGCTCGCCACTACCACGCCGCTCCGAGCGGATCCGCTGCGGTCGAGGGCGGTTGGTATCCCCACGTGGTTACCGCGGGCAGAATCGCGGGGTTTTTGATCGTGTAGCGCCGTGGGGTCGTGGGCGCAGTTAATCCCCACGCCCCGCGCCTTCTCAGCCCATGGGGCTATAATAGGCCGAGGGGAGCGGCGAGGCGCGCCGCACTCCCTCCTCGCCTTCTTGCCCTTCTTCTGCTCTGTCGCCCATCGCTCCGCTGCTTTTTACTCTTAATCGACAATGAGCTCCTCCTCCGCCGCTTGCCATCGCCAAGCCCGGCGAATGGGACGGCTCAGATGTGGACGCTTGAGGACATCGAGTTCCTCCGCCGACCCGCCGCCTTCCGCGCCGACTTGGTGTAGCCCGCCCCTTGGCGGAAATCCGCCCACGCCGAGGCAAAGGAAGCGGGTCATCTTCCGCTCGCACCTCATGCGCTGGATGGCCTCCGGCGAGTGGGTTTCTCCGCTGGTTCCTCGAGCTGTACCAGCTACAGCCGCACCACCTCACCCCCAACGCGGTGGTGCTCCTCTCCGCCTTCGCCACCCAGTGCGAGGCTTACATCGGCATTCTCCCCACCATCGAGCTGTGGGGAGAGTTCTTCTTCGGCTCAAGACGCAGCTGCCGGCACGCCGCGCAGATGTGGCACATTCATCGCGTCCACGGCGCACGACGGCCGACAACCCTTCCCGTCCATCCGCTGATTAAGTCGGTGAAGATGTGGCAAAAACGCTTCTCGTGGAAGAACGCCGCCACCGACGGCGATCGGGTCAACTTGCCGCCTTCGACCCGAGCGTGGCCGACCGGCCGGCCGCCACCGTCCCAACGGCCGAAGACGCTCTCGGCCTCGGTCGTCGCCTGTGGCGCGCCCCGAGTCTTGACGCAGCCGGAGGGCTCGTCACCTCCGACCTCCTGGCCGCCTTTGTGGCGCGCCGGTGCTTCGCTCAAGGCGGCCCCATCTCATCTGCCAGATGAGCGGCCGCCACGATCCCAGCCGGCTGTGCCAAAGACATGCAGCGGTGGAAGTGGCGAACATGGTGAACCTCATCGCCCACTACAAGTTCACCGATGAGTGGCGATTCGGCAAGGAGCCGTACTAGCGACAACCCTCCGCCGGTGGTAAGTTTTCCATCTCGTGCTCGATCATACTTGTATCCGCCCTCGAGCTCGACCTTGTCGGCTTTTTGAGCAGAACCCCTCTTGGCGCCCGCTGCGGCGCCTGTAGGGAGTCAGCGAGTACGCCCCGACCATGAGGTCGGCGACATCGACGACCCCGACACAGGAGCCGCGGGCGCTGAGGCCGACGCCAAGGCGGCGGGAGGAGGAGGAGGGCGGCCTCAAGCCGTCGGCGACCTTCCCCGACTGGCCCGAGGATGACATCGACGCAGAAGTCGTCCCGCGCCACCAACCGAGAGCCGGCCCTCCCAACCAGGCCGGGTCGAAGAAGCGCCACGCCGGGCCGAGTGCGCCTGGCCAGCCAAGAAACCTGGGGACCGCCGCCGCGACCAGCTGGAGGAGGCGGCAAAAGGCCAACCGCTCGGAAGGAAGTGAAAAGGCCGCCGCTTATCTCTTCGTAAGTCCTTTACTCTTTTCTTTTTTCTGACTTCGCTTGAATTTCTCTGACTCTCGCCCCTTTCCTCTCCAGCGCCCCCCTCTCCCTTGAGAGAGTCGCCGCACCCTCCGTCATGGGGTCGGGGGCGACGTCCTCCAACACGCTGCCGGTCGACCCCGCCGCCGATCTCCGGGAGGTGACGGAGCGGAACGCGGGAGAAACGCTGGAGGAGGAGGCCGCGCTGGAGAAGGCGCAGCCGACCAGTGCGGCCGCCAACGCCAGGCGACATCTGGGACGAGGCCGTGGCGCGTCGCCGCCGCGTCAAACGGACGCCGAGGCCGTTCGCCGCCAGCGCGATGCTTGTCCCCGCTGTCATCAGCGCCGCCGCCTCGACTTTTACGGGCAGACGGGGAGGTCGGCACCGCCAACCTTCGCCGAGGAAGGCGGCGACGCTTCAGTTTCGGACACTCGCGCGCCGCCGCCACCTCCGCCGCCTCCGCTTCACGAGCCGACGGCAAGCAGCGATGGACCCTCGAGATCCGCCGGCTGCGGGCGACGCCGACGCGGCTGCTTCGCAGTCGCAGGCGCCGACTCGCCGCCGAAGTCGAAGGGCGAGCTCGCGCCGCTCGCTTCGAGACGGACACCGCCAAAGATGGCGAATCTGACGCCGAGGCCTCGGTGCGCGCCCATCGGCTGGAGTGCGCTGGCGCGCAACGGCCCGCTGAACCAGCGCTTCTGGACGTTCAGTCCAAGTTGCGCAAGGAAGGCGAAGCCCTCCAGCTCTACACCAGGACGCATCTGGCCATGCGGGCCTCAGTCCGGGTACGATTTGTCTCTTTCTCTTGTCTCTTTCTCGTAAGGCGCGGCCTCCACTGGTGTAGTCCCCGAGTTCGAGTCGGCTGGAGCAAAGCGCTCGGGAACTCCTGCGATCTTCGAAGGTTGACTTTGCTTTGCCGGCCTTGCAGGAGTACCACAACCTCCGCGCTACCGCCTTCAACCGCAACGTTGAAGAGCTGAGGAAGCGGACCGCCGATCTGGCGGAGAGTCGAGGTGAGCGGATTCTTCTTCTTCAGCGGCACAAGCACTGCTGGTTGTAGTCCCGAGATTCGGGCCGATCGCATGCGCGGTCGGGCCGGATCTCTCAGCGACTTTCCTTTTTCTTTCTCTTCAGCGCTAAGCTACCATGCCACTGTAGTCCTCGAGATTCGGGCCGATTATTGCTTGATCGGGCGGATCTCCCGGCGACCTTCTTTTCTGATGATGTTTATCTTTCTTTGGGCTTCAGACGCCAACGCCGCCCTTCAAGGGCAGCTGGATGAGGCCAACGCCGCCCGTCGCGCTAAGGTGGAAGAGTGCGACAAGCTCGCTCAAGAGCGCGACCTTCTGGCGACGCAACTGGCCGAGCAGAAGGATCTGCTTCGGAAGGCGCAGGAGGACGCCAAGTCGCGGGAGGAGGCCCTTCGGGCGAAGTTCGAGATGGAGCGGGCCGCCTGGACCGACCGCGAGATGATGCTGACCTCCGGCTACCACGTGCTCGAGGACGTCGTCGACGGTAACTCCTGTCTTCTCTTTTTTGGGCTTTCGACTCTTTGTCGAACTGTCTTCTGATTTTGCCGACTGTTTCCTTTTCTTGCCTTTGGCAGACTTCTTCCCCGGCCACTCGCAGGTCGTCCCTCCGGCCATCGAGGCGGATCGGGAGGAGCGGAGGGCGCAGGGCGAAGTGATCGCTGCCAACGCCCCTCGGACCGTTGACGAGCAGATTCGAGCATCGGGCTCGCCGCCGCCACCGCCCGTCGATGCGCCGCCTTCAACGCGCCGGGCGCCCAAGTCGCCACTGCCACAGGCCGGAGGTGCCAGCTCTTCGCACCGCCACCGGACGGCCGACCGGCCGGAGGTCGCCGTCGGTCGCCTCGAGGCTTGAAGGGCTCCTCACCGCGCCGAGCGCGCTGGCCCCGAGTTCGCCAAGGGCTGGTACCCGGGCTGGACTGGACCGCCTGGCGCGTTCGGTCGGAGGCCCAGCCGAGCTGGGAGCCGGGAAGGCGCCCTCGTCGGCCTTGGCCATCGCCGAGTACACGGACACTAGTGTCTTTGTGCCCGAGCGGACCGCTGACGGCGAGGAGGCTCCGCCTGAGTGGTTCGGGATGCACCCAGACTACGAGGAGGACTCAGCGGAGGTGATTGGCTCCAGCACCGAGGGGGAGGGCGAGTCGGAGGACGGAGTCGAGGAGGAAGAGGCGCCAGAGCACGAAGAAGGCGACCAGCCTCAGCCTGATCGCGCCTCCAGCAACGAGCCTCGGAAGGACAAGGCAGTCGTCACTGAGGGCGACCAAGCCGAGACCGCCCCGCCGACTGCCCCGACGCCCGGCGCCGCCGCCTCCAGCCCTCCGGCTCCGGAGGCCGCCCCCTAGGATGCATCGGCCTTACCTGTTCTTTTGTTTTTGCTTAAAAACTTGTTAGTTGCGAACAATTCCACCCGCGGGGTGTATTCGGCCGAGGGCCTTATGTAAATATTTATCAAGTTTCCGCCTCCTGCTTGCTTTGGCTCTTTTTAGACTGTTTTCCTTTGTCGCCTTCCCTTGGTTGCCGCCTTGCCATCTGGGTAGCCGCTCTGCGGACTGCCACCGGGTCAAGAGCTCAGCTGCCTTGGGAGGCAAGTACTTAGTCGTTTAAAGTGTCGTAGCAAGTTTGGCTGGAAATCGCCGCCCGACTCTCAAGGTCACTGCTTTTTAACGAAGGTTTAAACTATGAGCCGACTGCTCATGAGTCGGCTTAGTAGGGGAACCGAGCGGCTTGGGCTATGCGTAGCTCTTAAGTCCTTAGCCGTTTTTCATGTGTGCGCCGCTTTCCGCCTCGCTTTCGACAATGCGATCGCTCTGCGAATCGCGACTTCTCAGAGGAGACGGCTTTGAGCGGCACATTACTAGTCCGACCTCGTGGGCGTTTATAGCACAAAGCGGCGAGTCCCGGGCCGACTTGTCGGACCCAGTGCGGGACGGTATGATAAAAATGGAAGCATTTGGAAGCGAGATTCATATCATACGAGATAATCAAAAAGGCAGCCCCAGCTCGGCTCGGGGCCCGAGGTCTTAATACTCTAATACGAGAAAGGGGAGAAGCGATACATCTTCAGATCAATTGTAAAATCTTGAAGAAGATTTGCATTCCACGGCGCCTGTCTCTTTGCCGTAGTCTCTCTCTGCGTGCTCGAGGCTTACGAGTGTCGACCAGGTAGTAGGCGTCGCTTCCCAAAGACCTTGCGATGATGAAGGACCCTCCCAAAGCGCCGACAACTTGTGCTGGCGGCTGTTCTCTGAATCAGCGGAGCACAAGGTCGCCCTCTTGGAATGATCGTGGCTTGACCTTGCGGTTGTAGTATCGCCAGAGACTCTGCTGGTAGATGCCGGACGGCTGAGTGCCAACAGCCGCCCTCTTCCAAGAGGTCGACGCCGCCTTTAGCGTGCTTCTTCACCTCCTCTTGGTGTACATGGAGACTCGTGGAGAGTCGAATTGTATATCCGTCGGGATGACGGCTTCGGCACCATAGACGAGGAAGAACGGCGTGAAGCCGGTTGATCTGTTCGGAGTCGTGCGCAGACTCCAGAGGACGGCAGGCAGCTCTTCCACCCAACAGCCGGCCGAGCGTTCGAGTGGTTCGACCAATCGAGGCTTGATGCCGGATAGGATGAGGCCATTGGCTCGCTCCACCTGGCCGTTTGACTGCGGATGGGCAACGGACGCTAAGTCCAGTCGGATGCCCTGCGTCGCGCAGAAACGAGCCAAGGCGCCCTTGGCGAAGTTGGTGCCGTTGTCCGTGATGATGTTGTGTGGTATGCCATACCGTACTGTGATGTCGGCAATGAAAGTCACTGCTGTGGGCCCATTTAATTTCTTGATGGGCTTTGCTTCCACCCACTTGGTGAACTTGTCCACTGCGACGAGTAAGTGAGTCAGGCCACCTCGGGCCGTCTTGAAAGGTCCCACCATGTCCAGGCCCCAAACTGCGAAGGGCCAGGCGATGGGGATCGTCTTGATCTGGCTTGGTGAAGGGGCTTGGAGCGGAACACCTGGCACCCCTTGCACTTCTTGACTAATTCTTTAGCTTCTTCCAGGGCAGTCGGCCAAAAGAAACCGTGCCGAAAGGCTTTGGCCACGAGCGCCCTTGAGGCCGCGTGGTGACCACACTCGCCCTGATGGATGTCCTTGAGGATCGCTTGGCCTTGCTCCGACTCCACGCAGCGCTGGTGGACACCAGTGACGCTGCGCCTGACTAATTCTCTGTTGACTATTGTGTAGGCTGCCGCTCGGTGCTGTACTTGCCGAGCCAGAGTCTCATCTGCAGGCAGCTCCTTGTTGACTAAAAACTCGAGGATGGGCTGAGCCCATGAAGGTGCTGCTATCTCTTCGACTGCCGCCACAGCGACTTGGACGAGGGCGGCTGGGTTGGGAGGCGGCGGGTTGGACTCTGCTGCCGCTTGCTGAATCAAGGAAATCTCTGGGCCGGCCGGGGCAATCCTTGGGCCGACTGGCGCAGTCCCCGGGCCGACTGGCGCAGCCCCGGCCGACCGGGCAGCCTCCCGGGCTGACTAAGCGCGTCCCGGGCCGACCGCGCGATCCCCGGCCGACCGTGGCTTTCTTGAGGTCGCTTCTTGGGGTCTTGAGTCGGATCCGACTATCTCTGGGGAAGCCAGCACGAAAATGGAGTCGGACTCTGGTGAAGGCTTGATAGACGGCTTGAGGAGGCGCTGAAGGGCGACACCGGAGGGAATCGCTTGGCGAGTGGAACCGACTCGTGCCAAAGCATCTGCTTGGTCGTTGTCGTTTCTTGGCAGGTGGAGGAACTCGCATCCTTCAAAATATCCGCTGAGCTGCTGCACTAAAAAGCGGTAGCTTGCCATGTTTGCGTCCTTGGCGTCCCAGTCGCCGGATGACTGCTGTACCACCAAATCGGAGTCGCCGTAGCACAGGATCCGGTGAATGCCGAGTTCCTTGGCAAGCCGGAGCCCGTGAATGAGTGCTTCATATTCGGCGACGTTGTTGGAGGCGACGAAGTGGATTTTCAGCACGTATTTGAGCTTGTCGCCCTTGGGGGAGGTGAGGACGACGCCGGCTCCGAGGCCGGAGCGCATCTTGGAGCCGTCGAAGTGTAGTCGCCAATGAGTAGAATCAGGTATGCGGCAAGTATCGGGTCTCGGCCAATGTCGGCGAAGTCGGCCAGCGCCTGCGACTTGATGGCGGTGCGAGGTTGGTAGTAGATCGTGTAGGGGGCTAGATCGATAGCCCACTTGGCCACTCGTCCGGAAGCGTCTCGGCTTCCGATGATCTCGGCGAGTGGGGCAGTGCAGACCACAGTAATCGGATGCTCTTGGAAGTAGGGCTTCAGCTTCTTGGCGGCGAAATGCACGCCGTAGCACATCTTCTGGTAGTGAGGGTAGTTTTGCTTGGAGGTCGACAGTACCTCGCTCAGGTAATATACTGGTCTCTGGATCGGGAGCGCCTTGCCTTCCTCCTTGCGCTCGACTACAATAACTGTCTTGACTACCCGACCGGTGGCGGCAATGTACAAAAGCATGGGCTCTTTGGGAGTCGGAGCCCCGACCTGAGGGGAGACGCCAAGATCTTCTTCATTGGAGAAATGCCTCATCGCCTTGTGGTTCCACTCGAAAAAAGTGGTCTTCTTCATTAGTTGATACAAGGCGAGCTTTCTCGCCAGCCGATGATGAATCGGCTTATGGAAGCCAAGCAGCCGTGAACTTCGACGTCCAGCGATGGCTGGGTATCTCCATCCTCTCAATGGCCTTGATCTTCACAGGGTTGCACTCTATGCCGCGTTCGGAGACCAGAAAACCAAGGAGCTGGCCGGCTGGGACTCCGAACACGCACTTCTCTGGGTTGATCTTGATCTGGAATCGGCGTAGATTCTCAAAGGTCTCCTTAAGATCCTCGAGGAGCGTCCCACGCTTCTCCGTCTTCACCACTACATCATCCACATAAACATGGGCATTCCTGCCGAGTTGCTTGAGGAGGCACTTCTGCATGCAACGCTGAAAGGTGGCGCCGGCATTCCTCAAGCCGAACGTCATCGTCAGGTAGCAGAAGGCTCCAAACGGCGTGATGAATGCGGTCTTCAGCCTGTCTGCTGGATTCAGCTTGATCTGGTGATATCCTGAGTATGCATCCAAGAAGCTCAACAGCTCGCATCCGGCTGTGGAGTCTATCACCTGATCTATCCTTGGCAGAGCGAATGGATCCTTCGGGCAGGCTTTGTTGAGGCTGGTGTAGTCGATGCACATCCGCCACTGCTTGTTTTTCTTCAACACTAGCACAGGGTTAGCCAACCACTCCGGAAAGAACACCTCCATGATGAAGCCGGCTGCCAGGAGCCGGGCTATCTCTTCTCCAACTACTCTCCTCTTCTCTTCTGACAAGCGGCGCAAGGGCTGCCTGACGGGCTTCACATCTGGCCTGACATGTAACTTGTGCTCGGCGAATTCCGTCGGTACACAGGCATGTCCTTGGGGACCATGCAAAGATGTCCCGATTCTCAAGGAGGAAATCGACGAGCTTCGCTTTCCTATTTGCTTGCCCAGGCGTTACCCATGACAGCGTACATCTCCGGGTGCTCCGGGTCCAAGGGTATCTTCTTGGTCTCTTTGGCGGCTTGAATGATCCTTCCGCCCCGACTCCTTGGGTCCTGGCGACATCTCGGCTGCTTCCCCCATCGCCACGACACGGTCAAGGAGCCGCTTCTCCGCGATCACCAGAGACTCGGCCAGCCGATCGCTCTTGGCACAAGCGGACGACTTCTTGTAGTCACCGCAACGGTCGATCCCTTCAAGTCGGCATCTTCATCTTGAGATAAGCGTAGTGGGGAACCGCCATGAACTTGGCGGGGCAGGCCGCCCTAGCAGAGGCGTGGTGCGGGCTCACCAAGTTCACCACCTCGAACCGGATCGGTTCTCGGCGGAAGTGGTCTTTGTCTCGAAGAGGACATCTATCAAAATCTTGCCGATCGGCGGCAGGAGAGGCGGTACAATCCCATGGAACACAAGGCGGCTGCTCTCTGCAACTGCCTCCGCCTCGATTCCGAAGCTTTCCATGGTATCCTTATACAGATGTTTATGCTGCTGCCTCCGCTCTATCGGGACTCGCGAGAAGCGGGCGCCCGCTTGTCGATGGCCAAGGTTGCTCCAAGGACCAAGGCGTAGAGCCGGACTCGGCATCACCTCTGGGTGATCTGCCCGACTCGGTGATAGGCTTCTCGACCAATGCATGAACTCGGGGCCTCTGCTGCGCGAGCCGCCGTCGGAGGCGGCGGCGGCGGCGCGGCCCCTTGCGACGGAGGGGCGAGGCCGCTCTCCTTGGCGATCTGGACGAGCGGTGGCACTTTCTGGTGGTATGGTTTGACGGCTTCGCGCCGCTGTGGAACTTGCACGGACCATCCAGAGTCTGCTCATAGGAAAAAGCCGGCAGCCAGTTGGACTTGCCGCCCCTCTGCCGCTTGGCCGGAGGCTGCCCCTCTGGCTGCTGGTCTTCTACTGCTGCAACCTGCCGGCTGTTGGAAGTCGGCTGAGGGGCTTTGCGTTTGTTGTCGCTCTGTTGCTGCCGCTGGCCGGCGTCTCCAGCCGGCGTCCTCGGAGCCTGGGGAACCACCTTGCCAGCCGCGTTGACTTGGATCTCCGTCTTCATAGAGGAGTCGGCCGTGGCGTGCTTATGCTATGACTAGCAGCTCGTCGAGGGTTTCGGCTCGTCGCGGAGGAGCTTGTGCTTGAGGAGGGTGCCCTCTCGGCACCCGGCCGTAAAATACTCGATGGCCTGCACCTCGTGCGCCCTCGCAGGAGTTTTGAGCTCGCCCAGTAGCGTGAGATAGTCGCTGCGTCGATTCCTCGGGGCCTTACGCGACAAGGAAAGCTGGCTTCGGAGGTCGCTTATGCGTCTGGTGAAGTTGCGAATGAAGGCTTCGGTGAAGTCGACCCAGCTGTTGATGCTGCGGGGCTTCAGTTGTTCAGCCATGTCCGGGCGTGCCACGGAGCATGAGGGTACATATTTGACGGCGACTCGCTTGTTGCCGTTGACGATGTTGACAGCGTGGAGTAGTCTATCAGCCAATCTTCCGGCTTCACGGGCGGTGTATTTGGGCGTGTCTCGAGGGCGTGAACCCTCCGGGAAGGGCTCGTCTCGATCGCGGGGCCCGGCAAGGCGGGCCCGATTCGTCTTCTTCTTCTAGCGCCCGAGGATCTGTGGAGTCGGTCGATCCGGTGGCGGGCGTTGTTTTCTCCGACTCCCTCTCGGCGACCAAAGCGATCTCAAGAGTCGGATGCTCGGCAGGCGGGGAGACTTCGCCGTTCTCTCCGAGGCGGGAGGCGGATAATCATCTCGCCGCTCCACTGCCTGCAAGCGGCCATCTTGGTCTCGCCGATGGAATGCGAGTCCGATCGGGTTTCGCAGCCGGCTCTTTCTCCCTCCTCCTGGCGAGCTCCGCCCGATCGGCGTCCGGTCGCGCTTGATCTCGGCGGGGTAAGTCGTCATTCTTACATTGCGGGCGCGTCAGCGGCCGCTACCGCATTCTCGCGCAGAAACGCGTCGAGGAGCTGCTGGACTCGCTCCGTCATCTCACGGCGCTCTTAAGCCTCGAGGTTCCTCGGTTCCTCGATTTGCCGCTTTGGGCGCGCGGATATTCTCCGCAGGTGGCGTATCTGGGCGCCGCCCGAACAGGTCAGCGATAGCGCGCCGCCTCGGACCGTGCCAGGCGGCTCGGCCGGTCGGAGCCGCGAGCCGCCTGCAGCGATCCACCTCGCTGGTATGCTTCGGATAATCGCCTCATGCTCGCCAACTTCTTGGCGCCTTCAACGAGCTGAAAGCGGCGTTCTTCAAAGATCTCGCGTCGCGTCCTCCGAGGGGCGCGATGAGTCTCGCTGTAGGCGCAGCAGCTGGTCTCGCGCGTTCGCGGGCGCCGCCGTGGCTGATGACGAGCACCTCCGTGTGGCGCTTCGTCGCTTCTCCTCGTACGGAAGCAGCTCGTCGTGAGACCACAGCGTTGGTGGGGAAGGTATCAAGCGTCTGGCGTCGGAGTCGACCAGCATCGGGTCGGAGGAGCCTACGGACTCAAGTCTGGCCGGGCTCGCCCGGTGACTTGAAGCTGGTCAAGAGGCCCGCGAGAAGGTTCTCGGGGCCACCGCGCCGGTGCTCGGCGCAGGCTTCGTCGGAGGCGCACCTCACCGATGAGTTCGGCGAGGCCGCTCGCTCTTGTGAGCAGACGGCCTTGACGCCGGCAGCGCTCCGATGAGCCCCATCTGGCGAAGCCGGGCTGGCTGCGCCGCCAAGGAGGAAGAGGGTTCCGTCCGAAATGATCTCCGGACGACGGTGCACCTCGCCCGGTGGGCGCCAAATGTCGGGGTTGGATGCGACATATGCCAACGGGTGGCTTATCATGGTGGGGGCGAGTAGAACGTCGCGGTGCTCGAAACAGGATGAGGCGAAGACATGCACGCCGCGAATCTTACCCGGCCGGGGCTCTCAGGAGATAATACCCTCTTGCCGCTCTCACGGGTCTCGTGATGATCACTATGGGGTGATAGTACAATGGTGCTCCTCGAGCTGTGTGGAGGCAGGAAGGAGCAAGGCTAGCTCTTTCCCTCTTGCTATGTATCTAAAAACCTATCCAAAGCCGAACCCTTTGCATGGATGCCCCGGGGGGTTTATATAGGCCTACCCCCGGGGGTACAACGGTAATCCGACTGGGCGTGGCCCCAGCCGTCGATCCTCTTGTCGCCGTCTTCTCCGCCCGACTCATTTGGGCCCGCCGACCATGGTCCATGGACAGCCGAGCATCGGCAAGACTCGATGACGCAGGCGCGGTCATGGGAGTCGTGGGAGCAGTGCCGCCGCTGTCAGTGATCGCTGCCACTCCCGTCAATCTGGTTTATGGCTTGTGGGGCCCTGGCCAGGATGCGGCCGACTTCTGGGGAGGCCGACTCCTGTAGGGCCGTCTTTGGACTCTCCAGCCGAGCTCTTCTATCTCACTGACGGAGGGCCCGGCGATCTCCGGGCGTCACGCCGCCGTCGTGGAGTGCGGTCTGCGTGCACTGTGGTGAGGTCGGGGTGGCATGGCACGTGCAGCGCCTCACGGAGATCTCCGGTGACGCGGCTCACCATAGCCATGCCCCCTCCGTGGTCTGAGGGACAGCCACGACGGGCTGTACCCTGCGTTGGTCTTCGTGGAAGGTTGCGGGCCGACTCTCGAGTCGGCCCTTGGGAGGTCGCAAGCTCGAGTCGGCTTGGTGCAGAGTCGCCGTCACGGGACTCGGTTTCTTGAGGTCGCCACTGGGCCTCAGCCTTCTCGAAGGTCGCCTCATTGGGACTCGGCCGAGGCTGACCTGCCCGATGTCTTGAAAGATCATGGGTCCTGGGTCTGCCTACCCATGGCCCATTACTCCGACAAGATGGCTACTCATTTAAGTCTGAGAATAATGGTTGTTCGATTTATATGAGAGATATGTTTTATGGTCATGCTCCGATGGTCAATGGTTTATTCTTAATGAATCTCGAGCGTAATATTACACATGTTCATAGTTTGGATGCCAAAAGATGTAGAGTTGATAACGATAGTCCCACATACTTGTGGCACTGCCGCCTTGGTCACATTGGTGTCAAGCGCATGAAGAAGCTCCATGTTGATGGACTTTTAGAGTCTCTTGATTATGAATCGTTTGACACATGCGAACCATGCCTCATGGGCAAAATGACCAAGTCTCCGTTCTCCGGAACAATGGAGCGAGCAACCAACTTGTTGGAAATCATACATACCGATGTGTGCGGTCCAATGAGCGTTGAGGCTCATGGAGGATATCGTTATGTTCTCACTCTCGATGACTTAAGTAGATATGGGTATGTCTACTTAATGAAACACAAGTCTGAGACCTTTGAAAAGTTCAAGGAATTTCAGAATGATGTGGAGAATCAACGTGACCGAAAGATAAAGTTCCTACGATCGATCGTGGAGGAGAATACTTAAGTCATGAACTTGGTACACACTTAAGGAAATTTGGAATCGTTTCACAACTCACGCCGCTGGAACACCTCAATAAACGGTGTGTCCAAACGTCAGAATCGCACTCTATTGGATATAGTGCGGTCTATGATGTCTCTTACCGATTTACGCTATCATTTTGGGGATACGCTCTAGAGACAGCTACATTCACTTTAAATAGGGCACCGTCTAAATCCGTTGAGACGACACCGTATGAATTATGGTTTGGGAAGAAACCTAAGCTGTCGTTTCTAAAAGTTTGGGGATGCGATGCATATGTCAAGAAACTTCAACCTGAAAAGCTCGAACCCAAGTCGGAAAAATGAGTATTCATAGGATACCCTAAGGAAACTGTCGGGTATACCTTCTACTTGAGATCCGAAGGCAAAATCTTTGTTGCCAAGAACGGATGTTTTCTAGAAAAAGAGTTTCTCTCGAAAGAAGTAAGTGGGAGGAAAGTAGAACTCGATGAAGTACTACCTCTCGAACGGGAAAGTGGTGCAGCTCAGGAAAATGTTCCTGTGATGCCCACACCAACTGAAGAGGAAAACAATGATGATGATCAAGGTACTTGGATCAAGTTGCTCTTGAATCAGAGGGTCCACAAGGACACGCTCCGCACCAGAGTGGTACGGTAACCTGTCCTAGAAATCATGTTGTTAGACAACGGTGAACCTTCGAACTATGAAGAAGCGATGGCGAGCCCAGATTCCAACAAATGGCTTGAAGCCATGAAATCGAGATAGAATCCATTTATGAAAACAAAGTATGGACTTTGACAGACTTGTTCGATGATCGGCGATATAGAAAACAAATGGATTTTTAAGAAGAAGACGGACGCGGATGGTAATGTTACCATCTATAAAGCTCGACTTGTCGCTAAGGGTTATCGACAAGTTCAAGGGATTGACTATGACGAGACTTTCTCTCCGTAGCGCGGTTGAAGTCCGTCCGAATCATGTTAGCAATTGCCGCATACTATGATTATGAGATATGGCAGATGGACGCCAAAAGCGGCATTCCTTAACGGACATCTTAAGGAAGAGCTGTATATGATGCAGCGGAAGGTTTTGTCGATCCTAAGAACGCTAACAAAGTATGCAAGCTCCAATGATCCATTTATGGACTGGTGCAAGCATCTCGAGTTGGAACATTCGCTTTGATGAGATGATCAAAGCGTTTGGGTTTATGCATACTTATGGAGAAGCCTGCGTTTACAAGAAAGTGAGTGGGAGCTCTGTAGCATTTCTCCTATTATATGTAGATGGCATACTCTTGATGGGAAATGATCTGAGAACTTCGGACAACATTAAGGCCTACATGAATAAGTGTTTTTCAATGAAGGACCTTGGAGAAGCTGCTTATATATTAGGAATCAAGATCTATAGAGATAGATCGAGACGCCTCATAGGTCTTTCACAAAGCACATACCTTGATAAGATTTTGAAGAGGTTCAAATGGATCAGTCCAAGAAGGGTTCTTGCCCATGTTACAAGGTGTGAGATTGAGCTCGGCTCGACCACGACCACGAAAAGATAAAGAAGAGATGAGTGTCATCCTTATGCTTCAGCCATAGGATCTATTATGTATGCCATGCTGTGTACTGCACCGATGTAAACCTTGCCGTAAGTTTGGTAGCAAGATACCAAAGTAATCCCGGCAAGGAACACCGACAGCGGTCAAGAATATCCTCAAGTACACGAAAATGACGAAGGACATGTTTCTCGTTTAAGGAGGAGACGAAGAGCTCGTCAGAAGGGTTACGTCGGCGCTAGCTTCGACTCGATCTGGATGACTCTAAGTCACAAACCGGATATGTGTATATGTCGAATGGTGGAGCGATGGTAGTGCGGCCGCAAGCGAAGCGTCGTGGCGGGATCTACGTGTGAAGCGGAGTACATGGCAGCCTCGGAGGCAGCGCATGAAGCGATTTGGGTGAAGGAGTTCATCACCGACCTAGGAGTCATACCAATGCGTCGGGGCCGATCAAACTCTTCTGTGACAACACTGGAGCTATTGTCCTTGCCAAGGAGCGCAGGTTTCACAAGAAGACCAGGCACATCAAGCGTTGTTTCAACTCCATCCGTGAAAATGTTCAAGATGGAGACCTAGAGATTTGCAAAGTGCACACGGATCTGAATGTCGCAGATCTGTTGACTAAACCTCTCTCGTGGGCAAAACATGATCAACACCAGAACTCTATGGGTGTTCGATTCATCACAATGTAACTAGATTGGTGACTCTAGTGCAAGTGGGAGACTGTTGGAAATATGCCCTAGAGGCAATAATAAAAGTATTATTATATTTCATTGTTCATGATAATTGTCTTTTTGTTCATGCTATAACTGTATTATCCGGAAATCGTAATACACGTGTGAACACATAGACCACAATATGTCCCTAGTGAGCCTCTAGTTGACTAGCTCGTTGTGATCAACAGATAGTCATGGTTTCCTGACTATGGACATTGGATGTCGTTGATAACGGGATCACATCATTAGGAGAATGATGTGATGGACAAGACCCAATCCTAAGCATAGCACAAAGATCCTGTAGTTCGTTTGCTAGAGCTTTGCCAATGTCAAGTATCTCTTCCTTCGACCATGAGATCGTGTAACTCCCGGATACCGTAGGAGTGCCTTGGGTGTATCAAACGTCACAACATAACTGGGTGACTATAAAGGTGCATTACAGGTATCTCCAAAAGTATATGTTGGGTTGACACGGATCGAGACTGGAATTTGTCACTCCGTATGACCGAGAGGTATCTCTGGGCCCACTCGGTAATGCATCATCATAATAAGCTCAAGGTGACCAAGGTGTTGGCCACAGGATCATGCATTACGGTACGAGTAAAGTGACTTGCCGGTAACGAGACTGAACAAGGTATTGGGATACCGACGATCGAGTCTCGGGTAAGTAACGTACCGATTGACAAAGGGAATTGTATACAGGGTTTTGATCGAATCCTCGACATCATGGTTCAACCGATGAAATCATCGAGGAGCATAGGGAGCCAACATGGGTATCCAGATCCCCTGTTGGTTATTGCCCGAGAGTCGCCTCGGTCATGTTTGCATGTCTCCAACCGTAGGGTCTACACACTTAAGGTTCGGTGGCGCTTAGGTTATTAGGAAGACTAGTATGTGACTACCGAATGTTGTTCGAGTCCCTGATGAGATCCGGACGTCACGAGGAGTTCGGAATGGTCCGAGGTAAAGTTTTATATATGGGAAGTTGTCATTTGGACACCGGAAAGTTTCCGGGGTTATCGGTGATTGTACGGGCCACCGGAGGGTTCCGGGGTCCACTGGGGGCCACCTCCCGGGGCCACATGGGCATAAGGGGAGGAGCCAGCCTCGAGGCTGGGCGCCCCACCTTGGGCCCATGCGCCTAGGGTTGGGGGAACCCGAGGCGCCCCTGCTTGGGGGCAAGCCTCCTCCTGGCCGCCGCCCTCTAGATCCCATCTAGAGGCGGCCCTGCCCTTCCCTATAAATAGAGGGGTGGGGAGGCTCTGTGCCCATCTCCAAGGCGCAGCCCTCCTCCCAACACCTCTCCTCCTCCGTAAGCGCTTGGCGAAGCCCTGCCGAGTATCTTGCACCAACACCACCACGCCGTCGTCTTTGCTGTTGAGCGAAGCTTCCTCAACCTCTCCTTCCCCTTGCTGGATCAAGAAGGAGGAGACGCCCGTCCCGTCACGTGTGTTGATCATGAGGTGCTGTCCGCTCAGCACTTGGACATCGGTGATCTGAATCACGTCGAGTACGACTCAT
>JAHHZJ010000688.1:0-29850 GCA_021437245.1 Aegilops speltoides | reverse complement strand
AATCAATTCAGCACGTTTTTAGCATCAAAATTAACTTTCTCCAAGATGGAAGAGGCAACAAATCAATAGGTACGAGGTAGGAAACCATACACAACTTCAAAAGGGCACATCTTAGTAGTAGAATGCAATGAACGATTATAAGCAAATTCAATATGAGGCAAGCATTCCTCCCACATTTTCTTATTTTTCTTTAGAACAGCCCTAAGCATAGTAGACAATGTTCTATTGACTACTTCAGTTTGTCCATCAGTTTGGGGTGACAAGTAGTACTAAAAAGCAGTTTAGTCCCCAACTTAGCCCATAAACATCTCCAAAAGTGGCTAAGAAATTTAGTATCACGATCTGAAACAATAGTATTTGGCACACCATGCAAGTTTAATAATTTCAATGAAAGAACAAATCAGCAACATTGACAGATCATCGCTTATGACATGGTATAAAGTGTGCCATTTTCGAGAATCTATCCACGACAACAAATATGTTATCCTCCCTTCTTTGTTCTAGGTAAACCTAAAACAAAGTCCATCGATATATCCTCCCAAGGAACACTAGGTACAGTGCAAAGGCATATATAAACCATGAGGATTGAGTCGTGACTTAGCTTTTTGACATGTAGTGCAGAGCAATAAAACGCCAACATCCGCCTCATCTTTGGCCAAAAGAAATGTGTAGCAAGTACGCCCTCCGCCTTCCACGCCAAAGTGTCCCATTAGTCCTCCTCCATGCGCCTCCCGCAACAACAAAAGACTAACGGAGCTAGCTGGAATGCATAGCTTGTTAGCACGGAACACAAATCCATCATTAACGACAAACTTGTTCCATGTTCTTCCTTCTTTACAATTCTGCAATACATCTTTAAAATCAGCATCATGCACATATTGATCTTTGATGGTCTCCAAACCAAATATTTTGAAGTCAAGTTGTGAAAGCATAGTATAGCGATTTAGACAATGCATCAGAATAACATTTTCTTTACCCTTCTTGTGTTTAATGACATAAGGGAAAGTCTCAATGAATTCAACCCATTTAGCATGTCTACGATTCAGTTTAGCTTGACTTTTAATATGTTTCAAAGATTCATGATCAGAATGTATAACAAATTCTTTGGGCCATAAATAATGTTGCCATGTTTCTAAAGTCCCAACAAGAGCATATAATTTTTATCATAAGTAGAGTAATTCAGACTAGGCCCACTCAATTTTTCGTAAAAGTATGCAACAGGTTCGCCATCTTGTAATAACACACCTCCTAATCCAATTCCACTAGCATCACATTCAAGCTCAAAAGTCTTATTAAAATCAGAAGTTGGAGTAAAGGAGCATGTGTCAACTTATCTTTCAATATCGTGAAGGCTTCTTCCGTGCGGTACCCCAAACAAAAGGCACATCCTTCTTTGTAAGCTCATTGAGAGTGCAGCAATGGTGCTGAAATCTCTCACAAACGCCTATAGAATCCAGCGAGGCCAAGAAAATCCTCACTTGTGTGACCGCTTGGGCTGCCAACTCTCAATAGCTTCAATCTTGGCTTTATCAACTTCAATTCCTGTGGAGTAACAACATAGCCAAGAAAAGACACTCGGTCGGTGCAAAAGGTGCACTTCCTAAGGTTACCAAACAAACGCGCATCACGAGCAATAAAAACAGCACGTAAATGTTCCAAATGTTCCTCCAAAGATCTGCTATAAATCAATATGTCATCAAAGTAAACTACCACAAATCGTCCAATGAAAGCACGTAAAACTTCGCTCATTAATCTCATGAAAGTACTAGGTGCATTAGTTAACCCAAAAGGCATGACTAACCACTCATATAATCCAAACTTAGTTTTAAATGCTGTTTTCCATTCATCCCCAATTTCATACGAATTTGATGGTATCCACTACGCAAATCAACTTTGAGAATATTGTAGAGCCACTCAATTCATCAAGCATATCATCTAGCCTAGGAATAGGATGACGATAACTAATAGTAATATTATTAATGCCTCTACAATCAACACACATACGCGATGTACCATCCTTTTTCGCACTAGAATAATAGGAACAGCACAAGGACTAAGGGATTCACGATATAACCTTTGTCGAGAAGCTCTTGTACTTGACGATAATCTCCTTCGCCTCCTCCGGATTGGTACGGTATGGTGCACGGTTGGGTAATGATGCACGGGAATTAAGTCAATTTGATGCTCAATCCTCTAATAGGTGGTAATCCGTGGCACGCCTTGTGGAAAGACGTCATGAACCCTGCAAAATGTTAGTGAAGCAGGGGCAAAGAGGAAGGCACGCCTCGAATGAAAATAATGCCTCTTTGCACACAAAAGCATAGCAAACAGATTTGCTAAAATCTAGCTCATCAATATCAGATTTAGTGGCAAGTAAACATGCACTTTTCAATTTAATTTCGAAGCAACACTAGATGGTTTACTATTAGGCTTCATATGTTGCTCAAATTCTTTTGCCACAATCTGATTTTCACTCTTATTTTCTCCTGTCTTTGCTTTATTAGCTCTATTAATATCATCTTTCAAAATGGACTGCAGGAGTCATAGGAAGCAAAGTAATATTTTTATCCTTATGAACAAGAGTATACTGATTGTTTCTACCATGGTGTACAGAATTTTTATCAAATTGCCATGGTCCACAAGTAATAAGGAACATGCTTGATAGGTACCACATCACAATCAACATAATCAGATATGTAGAGATACTAAAATTCACAAAAAGACGTGTTACCTTGACCTTGCCGCTGTTGTTGAACCATTGATTAGTAAGGATGTGGATGTGGTCTTGTGGTGAGAGATAGCTTCCACCATCTCCATGCTAGCCGTTGTTGCCCCTCCATCTATGATGACGCTAATAGAACGCCCTTCACAACTCCCTTTGTATGGAACAAATTATGCCTGATTTTGCTCAGCTTGTTAACCTGACACTCAAAACACGTGAGAACTAAACATTCATACCGCCAAGATCTTCAGAGCCATGTATTGTGTCTCATGATCGAATCATCTCCACCGTTTCCTCTGTGTAATAAGAGCCAAAGTCTCCTCATCGTAGTCACTAGCGGACTCATACCCACCATCCTCAGAGAATCATCACACGCTGAGATTTGCATTCTTTCAAAAATGTCCTTTCCCCTTACAACGAACAAATAATATCACTTGTGGCCCTGTGACCCTTGGAAGAAGAGCCTGGGCAGGCCCAAGTGTGTCTTGGCGATAGTGGTTTGTGCCTGCTTTCTTGTATCACGGTTGAGGTGGCACCAAAGGAGGTGATGGTGCAAAGGAAGTAGATGATGCACGTGGTGTCCATGATGGGTCGACCGAAAAGTTAGTGCGCCGCCAATGCTCGCGATCCTGACTTCACGCTCATTTAAAGCAAGATGGAATAAACGAGTGATATTATTATAATCCTTATAGTCTAGAATGGTCTAATCTCTATTTAATCCACCAAAACGAAGCATAGCTTTTCTCCTCAACAATACCACATCTAATCAAGCCGTTTGTAATTCCCATAATATTCTTCACAGAATTTTTCCTTGTCTTAAACGCTGCAATTTTTGAAGTAATTCACGTTGATAATTGGTGGAACCCAACGAGACGATAGCAGTTTTCAAAGCAGCCCAAGTAGCTGAACAGATATAATCTACAATGTTCGACCACCAAACACATGCAAAGCTAGTGAAAGCACAAAAAAGAGAGAACACGCCTCCCTCGGATATTGTAAACATGTAAATCGTTGTTCAGTTTCTAACTCCCAAGTAAGATATATATCGAACATATCTACCCTCAAATGGTGGAATATTCAATTTCAGTTTAGGAGATGGTCATGATCTCGCACTGAGGGGGAGCCCAGCATTGCCATTATTTGCATGTGGACGACCTGGTGGTTGTGGTGGGGTTGCACGTAGTTCCGATGTTGATCAACCTCATCCTCATAATCTCCCATATAATCATCCCCGCTGGACAAAGAAAGAGAAGGGAGCCAAAGAAGCACCAAAGCAAAGGGCACCAGAATTTTGTCCTGCTCAATAGGAACACGCCGAGCCTCCCATACCGATTCGAAGGGGCGAAGGTTGTCGCAGAGGTGCGATAGGGAGCCCGGGGTGGTTGTGGAAAACGCGAGCAATTCATCAAACTTGCTATCAAGCTTTGTTTCAAACGCCTTCTCAATGCCATCTATCTTCCATGGCCTCCCAAAACTGTTTACCACATCTTGCACCTGCCCACCATCATTTGCTGAAATTTATCATGTAGTGTTTGTTCGCATGTTCTCCCACCCTCGCGGATTGTGATTCGCCATGGTTAGCAAATAGAAACACACAAGAATATGATCCACGACTACTAACAAGAGGTGGTGGGGGTGTCACAACCAAAGCAAATATCAATATTTACAAGTTCTTACCATGGGGTGGTGACAAAACCATGTCAAGTAACTCAAGATTGTGGCGATTGCCGGGAACGACGATAACGATGTAGAAATATGTGGAGCTGGGTTGGCTATATATGGTAGCAAAATTTAGCAATAATCAATTCAAAGATGCAATGTTGAATAAACGTCAACGACCGATCGGCTGGTCCTAGGCTAGACCGACGAGACGCGAGCCAGAACACTAATGAGGTCACGGTAGCACAACTAGCATCAATGAAGGATACTAAGTAGTCTTGACAGCAAGAAAAGGAAGATCACAACGGCAGGAAGATAATGATGAAAAACAACCCAAGGGACATACAACAACTCTCTCCCAATTTCCTCTTGAAAAGTTTGAGCCAATTTTCTGATAAATTCTTTCAAATAATGCTACTAACTCAAGCTTTCCAAAAAAAAGAATCACCAATTCAGTTGATATGAGGAGTCAAAGAATTCTAAACGGCATGAAAATTGGAACAAGTTGTGTCCAAGAACTTGAGGGCAAAAGACCTATTTAGAAGCCGATTTTGAGGTGTCAAATATTGAACTAGCTTCTGCAACTATTTAGATGCGGCTCGTCTCTAGCTTTAATTTGAGTACTCACGGAGCCAAAACGGACTTCATATGAGGAAGATACACCTGTTTTACTGAACAGGCAAAAAGATTCCAATGCGAATTCAGGTACGAGATTGATTCTAGATAGATCCGATTTTTTTTCTTTTTTTCCTTTTTTTTTTCTTCCTTTTTTTTTTTTTCTTTTTTTTTTTCTTTTTTTTTCTTTTTTTTCTTTTTTTCTCCCCTTCCAAGACAAACAAGATAAGATGCGATTGATCACGCCAAGATGTGAATGACCTCACCTATGATTATGACAATGAACAACGCGAGACGTGGTGGAAATTAAAAGATGGGATGGTGGACAGCGAAGGATAATGATGCAGCCGGGCGTGACTAATGTGAACAGAACTCAAACTCTAAAGGAACTAGACACTAAACCAAAGAATCAAAAATGCAAACCAAAATTCAACTATGCAAGCAATGAATAGAAAATTGCAAAGGCTCACTAGCTTGGATAAAGGATGAACAATCTAACTTTTTTGTGGCTTTTTCATGGACTATAGGTACGAATGACATATGCGATCTAAACTATAAAACGAAATCTCACCGAGCAACCCAAACCGATACCACTTGATAGAGGGGGTGTCCCGATTCGATGAGATGATAACTATCTTTGGTGGAGACGATTTGACGATCCGACTACAAACGGGCACGACGGTTTTTAGCAACCTAAACCAACTCCGAGAGGTTATTGACCACGCCGAGCACAATCAACTCACCCAAAAGGTCTATTCCGCAAGCAACAAGAACAAGCAAGAATATGATAAAAGCAATCAATATTGGTATGTATGAAGTATTGATGGTGGGGATCCGAGGTCTTGGTCTGGTCTGGACACAAACGGCACACGGTTGCAATGGCTAACTTTAACTAAACAAACCCAAAGTCAAACTGCCCTAAGGGCTGTATATATGGAGGAAGAGGGGGAGAATTTCGTGGCCCTTGGTGGAGGGGTCCCAACTAACCCTATCTCTTGTTTCCCACACATACGGACTTAAAAATAGCCTATACTAATGTATTTGAAATTACATGGGCCTGGCCCAATAATAAGGTGACGAAAACCTAGAATAGCCTCCGGACGAAATTTATGAAGTGGCATCTTGTATATTTCGTCCAAGGCTTCATGCACTCATTATGGTGGCTTCAAAGTCCAAATCTTCACTTGTAACTCCTTCTTTCCTTTGATGCCATCATCTCCATGCTTGTTCTTGCTCCAATGTTCATCCTTCTCCAAGCTAGGCCCTTCATTTGTAAGCAAAACAAATGTATCCAATTTAGGCAGACATATTCTCATGAAATTAGAATCATTACCAAGAAACAAAGACCGTAATTTAGTTCGGCGGAGCTCTAGTAATTGGTCCAAGATGTATAGCAAAGGGGTGGGTGTAACAATGGTATTGATGTCCTCATCAAAGCTCTACCATAAGCTTTACTTGATAGGTGGAGGAACAAGTCCGTACCAATTCCACTATTCTTTCATCTCACATTGAGGACACGAGATACATCCTCAACTTTGGGAAAAGGTAACTTGGTATTGTTTATCTCATTTCCTACTCACCTCTACTCGAGTCTTGTGATGGATAGGCAAGGCATTTCATCTTCGGTTCAACAACAATGACAAGTTCGGCCATGAACAACAACCCGACGCCAAGATGCAAGCTAAAATGGAGGAGATCAAAGCCCCATCAAGTCCCAAGGATCTTCCTCATCTTCGAAAGACGCCAAGAGCACATGCTTCCGAGCTACCATCTCCGCAAGATCACATCGGCATCGACACTATCACCAACAAGAACGTGAAGGTCAAGAGCTCAACACCAACAACCGCCAACGATTCACCATCTCCTTGGCATCTTCGCCAAATTCAAGGCATCTTCGCCACGGACATACGATCTTCGCCAACAAGCACCTCAAGACTACACTCAAGAGAAGCTACCAAGCTCAAGTCCCGGACTTCCACGAGCACTAACAAACCACCACAAGATTCCTTTATATGGGACTCACGAACCCGAGGAGTACCTCGAGGGAGCGCTTGATGGACTCTCACCCGCTACATCAAGTTCCTCCCAAGATCAAGTGAAGGCGCCACAAGAAACTTCCCACCACGCATTGGCATGGTGGCTTCACACACCTTCGAGTACTACAATGAGTTGGCCCAAGACAAAAATTTATGGAGAGTTTGTGCTCCAACCTACACAACAACTTCGACGCCAATTGGAGAACACCACCCAAGGATCCAAGTCAATCGACAAGTACTTCAAGGAGATGATGATTGCCTTTCAGCCGGGGATTTATTTCGATGAAGTTCCACTTCATGATGGGATTGCACAACACACCTCCAAGACCATCGCCCCCAGAACTACAAGTCCATCGACGACTACTACATTGGTGCTCTCAAGGGGAAAAGAACTCATGAAGGCCAAGGCTTTCCCCCCGCAAACTTAAGGGCACCAAGCTCTACAACAAGCATGAGGCTAGTACCACCAAGATGTCCGCCCGAGAGCCCAAGACGATGCTCCCAAACCAAGCTTTGGAGGCGAAAGGACAAGGTGGCGAGCAAGGAGGATGCTTCCATCTTAGGAGGGAGAGTGATGATTGCCATCTTCGGCCTTCATCCACGAAGAGTGATGATGTGTATCTTCGCCTTCATCCACGGCCCACCACGGAGATGGTTGAGCATGGATCTTCCATTCACCACGGGACGATGATGACTTGAGTGACTTGTGCCAATATTGAGAGGAGAGTGACTTCACCACTAGCCCCATACATGATGAGTTGCCACACCCATGTGAGGAGAGCCACAACCCCACCACTTGAGTGAGATGAGTGACTCCACCATACGTGAGTTTGAGGCACCTATTTTGAGGGAGTCGGAACCACCAAAGAGAGAGGAGATAGTTGATAGGTCTCGGAGGCCATTTGCATTTCTAACAACTTGACCTCCTCTATTGTGTCTTCTTGTTTGGTGCTAGGTCCCATTTATGATGACGCGCCAATCCTCGAACTTGCCCTCCCTTGGACAAGAATGGCCATGGTGGATTAAACCCCCACATGGTTCCATCAAGATGAAGATGACCACCATTTGGTCTTTCCCACCTCACCCACCACTTGAGTGGAATGACAAAGGTAACAAGGTGATGATGCTCTAGTCCCACTAGTGGACATTCTTGACATTGATTTTGCATGATGTTGATCCACCTATTGCCATGCTTCATGCTAGTATGATTTCCATGATAATTTGCCATTTATGATGAGTATGATGATTCTATTGTGGAGTCTATTAGTTGTGATGCCATTTACATAGGATTTTTGACAATTCTTTAGGTCCATCAGGATTGTGTTGTAATGCAATGAGATCAACCATATGTCTTATTTGAATCTTTATAGTGACTATGCATACCATTAAAATAAACCCAATTTGCACATATATAGATGACAAGCCCATGGTTATTGGCATTTGTTTCTCTTGTGATGATATTGAATGCTCCCTTGCAAATTTATCTCATATGCCATGCCATGACCACCTAGCTTCGGATATGCATTGTTTTGATGTTGTCCATTTTCTCCATATAATGTTTCCGATATTGCTCAGAGGAGGCCCCAGTTTTCATAATGTTAGGGGAATTTGATCCATCCCATTCATTGCATGATTCCCATACTTTGTGCACCATATGCTACCCATAATAAACATACTATTGATGTGTCATATACTTGCATTCTCAATTTGTGTCCCCATCGTGTCATACATAACAACTATTCTTTCATGATGGATGACATGTTCCTATACCATGTATCAAATTTCTTTGAGCGATGCTTATCTTGTGCAACCATTACGGGCACATACACATCATGATGGATGATGTGTACATTTACCCACACACAATTTCTTTCGCTTTGTTCTTTGTGTAGGTACCCGGAATACTTGTCAACCCGCAATCCCACGAGTTGACAAACGAGCTCTTGAGAGCAATGACGATTTGGCATCCCGTGGACTATCCTTACCACGCCCCTTCGAAGGACCCTTTAACCCTCTACTTGGCTCTCACACGCTATGCACCATTTAACTCACATTATGCTATTTTATGTTCACTGCATGCTATGCTTGCTTCTATGCCTTTGCCATAATTGTGACCTTTTGTTTGCATCTACCCATGATTCTCCATTATGATATTCCTATTGTATTTGCATGCTTGGTGGAGATCCTTGTTACTTTTGCCATGTTTATCGTGCCCCATTCTATTGATGCTTGTTGTGTTGGAAGAGTCATGATGACCCATTGTTATTCGGATATGGCGCCTCCCAATACATTCATGATATTGTACTATATCTTGCTTTCATGCTTGTGCTATGACTTGTGAATTATTCACCCACTATTTGCACCAATGACACCATGATTCCTCCTAGTATGTTGCATCTTCGACTACTAGCTTCCTTGATTTGATAGCTATGAATGCTCGCTATATTGCATCACCCATGTTCCACTACTTGCTTTCTTGGGTTGATGACATATATGCTCATGCCTCTCACATGATATATCTTGATCATTGTCTCTTGTGTCATACTTGCTCATCTTATGGTTGATGACAACCATCTATATGTTTGCCAGGATTCGATTCCTTGTCATATATCTCCATGTGTTGCCTCTCTCATACACGATGATTTGCAATGTATTGAGTAACAATGATTCTCTTCTTTTCATGAGATTGCCCCCATAGCATTCTCGAATATTTGGAGATTTTGACAATTTTGTGAAGCATGCTTGTCTTACTTTTGCACCATATACCTAGTGCCATGAATATCGCCATTGTTGCATCATATTATTCATGCACTTTTGCTTCTAATGGTTATTTAAAGATGGAACCATCATGATGGATGATGTGTTTATCTACCATGCAATGCTTCTTTGCCTTTGTTTTCTTGTGTAGGATACTTGGATCTTCACTTCCACTTCACGTGAGTGACCATTCGAGTTAAGAGTTACATTCTACCACCGCCCAACATTTCCTACCACTTCAATTGTGAAGAATGCCAAGGACACGCTTTCAAGGTGACATCCTTCTTGAGCATGGATATTGTGGATCATACTACTTGTGTTGTTTGCACCATGAGACTTATGGGTCATCTTGACTTTGATTGCCATATTAGAGATCTTCCTTACCATTTTAGCATTTCCATGCTTCATGATATATATATTTTGTGTGTTGCATCCAATTTTGGACTAATTGCTACTATCATATGGTTGGTTGCACCAATGTCATTTTTCAGATGCCATGTCCCTTTGCTTGTCAAATGATTCACTTGATTGCCTCACATGATGAACAATTGCTTTTCTATTGTGTTGAGTGCCACACTATATTCACTACACCTATGCACATTATGCTTGGATTGTCTTGCACTTGACCCATGTGTTTAGACATCTCATCTTATTTGGTGTTGTGAATGATTCAATGCCTACCATCACCATTTGTCGGCGCTTATGCATGTTTTATGACCTTGAGGTGGATGCTTATGCTATTGTCACATATATTTGCATCTCTACCTCACATTTACATGATTGTCCCCATGATATCTTTTGCTTGTGCTCAAATTATGTCCTTACATGCCATAAATTTGTCAAACCATATGCTATGCTTGATGACAACACTTGTTTGGTGAATCACCTCTTGAATGCTTGGTTTTGACTAATGCTAACCACATTTGTTTTTCCAAGTGTTTGTTTTCCTTGCTCATTTTGAAGGAATCCCAAGACGGAAATTGAGAGTGCCCAAAGCTTGAAGATGATTTAGTATTGGTGAACGCCCACTTTTCACGGCGGCCATCCCTTTCCCATGGTGATTTGGTTTGATCCGAGATCGGATCTTTTCCGGGGAGGGATGATGGAGCATCCACGGTCATCACCATGTCAAGAGTCCGGCGTGACACGCGCACCTTACTTTCCATAATAAAGGTGAATCTTTCCTTTACACGTGTTCACTATTTGAGGATGGTATACTACTTGACACTCCACTGTGTGCCAAGGTATTGCCGGAGTTCACGACCAAGGAGTGCAAGGCCAAGGAACCCTTACACCGTCCGAGGGAAGCATGGAAGCAAGACGGAAGAAGAAGGACCGCCTTTTAGAAAGGGCGGTATACCCCAAAGGCGGTACACCGGAAGGGTACCACCGCCCATGAGTCCATTACCGCCCCCTGGGCATGGGGCCTTGGCCTTGTATCCCTCTCCCACTTACCCCTTCGTGCCTTAGACTATAAATAGACCACCTCCACCTCCTTTCTAGGGTTAGCAAATATGATAGCTCATTCTTAGGTGAGCTTTGCCCTCCTCTACCTTGGAGAGAGAAACACTCCCATGGAGTTCAAGACCTCCATGTGAGAAGATCCTGGATATCATCAAGACCCCTTGTGAGAAGATCCATCTAGGATATCATCAAGACCTCCCTTTGGATGAACCACTTGTATCTTTCCCTTTGTTGTTCATGTACCTTGTGATCTTGTGTGTTTGATTGTCTAGTGGATGTGATTGGACTTGTTCTTGAGTGTTTCCCGATTTTCTCCCTCCTTCCCCGGTTTCATCGGTTTCCGGAGGATCCCTCCAAACGTGAAAGATCGATTTAATTAGGGTTCCACCACATCAAAGCCCGCCCTCAATCAAGCAAGTGGCGCTGCCAAGCTCAAGAACCAAACATTTCGCCGCCAACAAGAACAATAACGGCGCACACCAAGAGCAACAAGACCCGAGGCTCAATAAAATAAAACGAAGAAAAGTTTGAGGCGCGCCCTTCAAGCATCTAGTCATATCGCCAACCGCAATCGGAAAGGCGCAATCAAGAGGAAGCCCTTCGGAAGAAAACAAAGAGGAACTAATCCCGGCGCAAGCCAAGCCCCAAGCTCCTCCACAAGCTCCTCAAGCTCAACCTCAACCTCAAGGTCAACAAGAGCAGTTGATTGGACTTTCCACGCCAAGAGCAACATGAGGATGATTACCTCCAAGAGGCAGAGGTGTCCGCCTTCGGAGATGGTGGACGCCGGAAGTCGATTTGACGATCCGACTACAACGCGGGAGCGGCCTTTTAGCAATCGCTAAACCAACTCCAGAGGTTATTGAACGCCGAGCACATCAACCCGACCACGAGGGTCTATTTCTGAGCAAACGAAGAAAAGCAAGAAACCAGATTGCAACTGGATATTTAATATAAGATGAAAGCTTTATTGATCAAGGGGGTTCTTGGACGCTTTGTCCGGTCGGAACACAAACGGAGCGTTGCATATGGTAACTTTTGATCTAAACAAAACCCGCAAAACGGGCCCGGGTTATATTGGAGGAAGAGGGGTGAATTTGTGGCCCTTGGTGGAGGGGTCCAAACAACCCTATCTCTTGTTTCCCCCACATGGACTCTAAAAATAGCCTATACTAATGTATTTGAAATTACATGGGCTCCCAATAATAAGGTGACAGACCCAGAATAGCCTATGGACAATATTATGAAGTGGCATCTTGTATATTTCGTCCAAGGCTTCATGCACTCATTATGGTGGCTTCAAAGTCCTCAAATCATCACTTGTAACTCCATTCTTGTCCCTCTATGCGCATGCCATCATCTCCATGCTGGTTCTTGCTCCAATGTTCATCCTTCTCCAAGCTAGGCCCTACATTTGTAAGCAAAACAAATGTATCCAATTTAGGCAGCCATATTCTCATGAACATTAGAATCTTTACCAAGAAACGAAAGTACCGGTAATTTAGTTGGCGGCGAGCTCTAGTAATTGGTCCAAGATGTATAGCGCAGGGCTGTGGGTGTAACAATGGTATTGATGTCCTCATCATCCTCCCTTCTTGAAATGAAGTCGCCCTCGACGGAAGTTCATCTTCCTCACCCAAATATGGCTTCAAATCTGCAATGTTAAAAGTGGACTAACCCCAAAATCTGCAGGCAGCTCAAGTTTATATGCATTATCATTTACTTTCTCCAACACCTTAAAGGGACCAGCAGACGTGGCATTAGCTTTGATTTGCAAATCAGAAATCTATCCTTCACGCAAATGTAACCAAACAAGATCTCCAGTGCAAACACAACATGTTTTCTACCCTTATCTCCAGAAGTTTATATTTAGCATTCATACGCCAATGTTTTCCTTAGTTAACTCATGCATTTTTAAAATCAATTCAAGCACGCTCTTTAGCATCAAAATTAACCTTCTCCAAGATGGAAGAGGCAACAAATCAATAGGTGCACGAGGTAGGAAACCATACACAACTTCAAAAGGGCACATCTTAGTAGTAGAATGCAACGAACGATTATAAGCAAATTCAATATGAGGCAAGCATTCCTCCCACATTTTCTTATTTTTCTTTAGAACAGCCCTAAGCATAGTAGACAATGTTCTATTGACTACTTCAGCTTTGTCCATCAGCTTGGGAGTGACAAGTAGTACTAAAAGCAGTTTAGTCCCCAACTTAGCCCATAAACATCTCCAAAAGTGGCTAAGAAATTTAGTATCACGATCTCAAACAATAGTATTTGGCACACCATGCAAGCTAATAATTTCACAAAGAACAAATCAGCAACATTGACAAGATCATCGCTTTTATGACATGGTATAAAGTGTGCCATTTTCGAGAATCTATCCACGACAACAAATATGCTATCCTCCCTTCTTTGTTCTAGGTAAACCTAAAACAAAGTCCATCGATATATCCTCCCAAGGAACACTAGGTCAGTGTAAAGGCATATATAAACCATGAGGATTGAGTCGTGACTTAGCTTTTTGACATGTAGTGCAATGAGCAATAAAACGCCTAACATCCGCCTCATCTTTGGCCAAAAGAAATGTGTAGCAAGTACGTCCTCCGCCTTCTTCACGCCAAAGTGTCCCATTAGTCCTCCTCCATGCGCCTCCTGCAACAACAAAAGACGAACGGAGCTAGCTGGAATGCATAGCTTGTTAGCACGAACACAAACCCATCATTAACGACAAACTTGTTCCATGTTCTTCCTTCTTTACAATTCTGCAATACATCTTTAAAATCAGCATCATGCACATATTGATCTTTGATGGTCTCCAAACCAAATATTTTGAAGTCAAGTTGTGAAAGCATAGTATAGCTGACGAGACAATGCATCAGAATAACATTTTCTTTACCCTTCTTGTGTTTAATGACATAAGGAAAGTCTCAATGAATTCAACCCATTTAGCATGTCTACGATTCAGTTTAGCTTGACTTTTAATATGTTTCAAAGATTCATGATCGAATGTATAACAAATTCTTTGGGCCATAAATAATGTTGCCATGTTTCTAAAGTCCAACAAGAGCATATAATTTTTATCATAAGTAGAATAATTCAGACTAGGCCCACTCAATTTTTCGTAAAAGTACGCAACAGGTTTGCCATCTTGTAATAACACACCTCCTAATCCAATTCCACTAGCATCACATTCAAGCTCAAAAGTCTTAGTAAAATCAGGAAGTTGGAGTAAAGGAGCATGTGTCAACTTATCTTTCAACACCGTGAAGGCTTCTTCCCGTATGCGTACCCCAAACAAAAGGCACATCCTTCTTTGTAAGCTCATTGAGAGGTGCAGCAATGGTGCTGAAATCTCTCACAAAATGCCTATAGAAACCAGCGAGGCCAAGGAAACTCCTCACTTGTGTGACCGCTTTTGGTCTGCGCCAACTCAATAGCTTCAATCTTGGCTTTATCAACTTCAATTCCCTGTGGAGTAACAACATAGCCAAGAAAAGATACTCGGTCGGTGCAAAAGGTGCACTTCCTAAGGTTACCAAACAAACGTGCATCACGAGAGCATTAAAAACAGCACGAAATGTTCCAAATGTTCTTCCAAAGATTTGCTATAAATCAGTATATCATCAAAATAAACTACCACAAATCGTCCAATGAAAGCACGTGAAACTTCGCTCATTAATCTCATGAAAGTACTAGGTGCATTAGTTAACCCAAAAGGCATGACTAACCACTCATATAATCCAAACTTAGTTTTAAATGCTGTTTTCCATTCATCTCCCAATTTCATACGAATTTGATGGTATCCACTACGCAAATCAACTTTGGAGAATATTGTAGAGCCACTCAATTCATCAAGCATATCATCTAGCCTAGGAATAGGGTGACGATAACGTAATAGTAATATTATTGATGCCTCTACAATCAACACACATACGTGACGTACCATCCTTTTTCGGCACTAGAATAATAGGAACAGCACAAGGACTAAGGGATTCGCAGATATAACCTTTGTCGAGCAGCTCCCAGACTTGACGATAATCTCCTTCGCCTCCTCCGGATTGGTACGGTATGGTACGGTTGGTAATGATGCACCGGAATTAAGTCAATTTGATGCTCAATCCTCGAATAGGTGGTAATCCGGTGGCACGCCTTGTGGAAAGACGCCAACAACTCCCTAAAATGTTAGTGACAGAGGGGCAAAGAGGAAGGCACGCCCCGAATGAAAATAATGCCTCTTTGCACACAAAAGCATAGCAAATAGATTTGCCAAAATCTAGCTCATCAATATCGATTTGGTGGCAAGTAGACATGCACTTTTCAATTTAATTTCGAAGCAAAAGAGATGGTTTATTATTAGTCTTCATGTGTTGCTCAAATTTTTGCCACAATCTGATTTTCACTCTTATTTTCTCCTGTTTTGCTTTATTAGCTCTATTAATCATCTTTCAAAATGGACTCAGGAGTCATAGGAAGCAAAGTAATATTTTTATCCTTATGAACAAGAGTATACCGATTGTTTCTACCATGGTGTAGAATTTTATCAAATTGCCATGGTCTACCAAGTAACAAGGAACATGCTTGCATAGGTACCACATCACAATCAACATAATCAGCATATGTAGAGATACTAAAATGCACACGAACAGTACGTTACCTTCACCTTGCCGCTGTTGTTGAACCATTGGATGTAGTAAGGATGTGGATGTGGTCTTGTGGTGAGAGATAGCTTCTCCACCATCTCCATGCTAGCAAGTTGTTGCAGCCCTCCATCTATGATGACGCGAATAGAACGTCCTTCACAACTCCCTTTGTATGGAACAAATTATGCCTCTCGATTTTGCTCACTTGTGTAACTGCACACTCAAAACACGCTGAGCAACTAAACATTCATATTGCCAAGATCTTCAGAGCCATGTATTGTGTCTCATGATCGAATCATCTCCACCGTGTTCCTCATGTGTAATAAGAGCCAAAGTCTCCTCATCATAGTCACTAGCGGACTCATACCCACCATCCTCAGAGCAATCATCACACGCTGAGATTTGCATTCTTTCGCAAAATGTCCTCTTCCTTACAACCACGACAAATAATATCACTTGTGTGCCCTGTTGACGCCATGAAGAAGAAGAGCTCTCAGGGGCCAGCAGGTGTGCTCTTGCGAGATAGTGGTGGTTGTGCCTGCTTTCTTGTATCACGGTTGGAGGTGGCACCTAAAGGAGGTGATGGTGAAGGAAGTAGATGATGCACGTGGTGTCCATGATGAAGGTCGACGCAGAAAAGTTAGGCCACAATGCTCGAGATCCAACTTCACGCTCAGCTTTACAAGCAAGATGGAATAAACGAGTGATATTATTATAATCCTTATAGTCTAGAATGGTCTGAATCTCTATTTAATCCACCGTAAAACGTAAGCATAGCTTCATTCTCCTCAACAATACCACATCTAATCAAGCCAGTTTGTAATTCCTGATAATATTCTTCTACAGAATTTTTCCTTGTCTTAAACGCTGCAATTTTTGAAGTAATTCACGTTGATAATATGGTGGAACCCAACAGTACGCATAGCAGTTTTCAAAGCAGCCCAAGTATGGAACAGGATATAATCTACAATGTTCGAGACCACCAAACACATGCAAAGCTAGTGAAAGCACAAACAGCAGCAGGAACACGCCTCTCCTCGTGATATTGTAAACATGTAAATCGTTGTTCGTTTCTAACTCCCAAGTAAGATATATATCGTAACATATCTACCCTCAAATGGTGGAATATTCAATTTCAGCTTTAGGAGATGGTCATGATCTCTGCATGAGGAGCCCTAGCATTGCCATTATTTGCATGTGGACGACTCGGTGGTTGTGTGGTGCTGGTGGTTGCACGAGTTCCGATGTTGATCAACCTCATCCTCATAATCTCCCATAATCATCCTCGCCGGTACCAAAGCAGCAGCAGTAGCGGTGGAGCCAAAGAAGCACCAACAAAGAGTAGCAGCTGCACCAGAATTTTGTCCGCTCTCAATAGGAACACGCCGAGCCTGGCCCATACCGATTCGAAGGCGAGTTGTTGTCGCTGCAGAGGTGCGATAGGCAACCGGGCGTGGTTGTGGAAAACGCTACAGCAATTCATCAAACTTGCTATCAAGCTTTGTTTCAAACGCCTCTCAATGCCATCTATCTTCTCCATGGCCTCACAAATCTGTTTACCACATCTTGCACCTCATCCACTCATCATTTGCTGAAATTTATCATGTAGCTGTTTGTTCGCATGTTCTCCCAGCCGGCCTCATCGGATTGTGATCCCGCCATGGTTAGCAGCAATAGAAACACACAAGAATATGATCCTACGACTACTAACAAGAGGTGGTGGTGTCACAAACCAAGCAAATCTCAAATTCTTACAGGGCCTACCAAAGAAGAAAGCGGTGATCGCAACCGTTGTAATCAAAACTCTCAAAGCTTGATAGAGCGATTGCCGGGAGAGTCAAACGACGAGATGTATGTGGAGCGGAAGGCTTATAATATGGTAGCAAAAGGTCAAATAATCAAATCCAGATGCAAAGTTGAATAAACGCTCAACGACGTATCAGGCTGGTCCTAGGCTAGACCGTGCTAGAGACGCGAGCCTAGAACACTAACAAAATCACGCTACCGCACGTAATCAAAGGAAAAGCACACTGAATTTTTTTTTTCGCTTTTTTTTTTTTTTTTTTGCGAAAAATCACTATAATGGCGAGTGTCTCAAAACTCTTCCCAGTCAAATCGACAGGATGGGCACCAAATTTTTTCGACCAAATTTTTTTTTTTTTCGAACGCCTTGACCCAAAATCGGAACGGTCAAAAACTTTCTATAACGGCGACTGCTCAATAGGCTTAGAAACCTAAAAATAGGATAGCCAAAATTTTTTATCCCGCATGCTTTTGGAAAATTTTGGGCCTAAACGGAGGGTGATTTTTTTTTTTTTTTGAAACCAACTTTCTACGACGCAAAAGATTGCTGGAATCAAACCTACTCAGACAAGGAAACACGAATCGGAAATTATATGGATCCCGAAAACAAATCTAATATGCAAGGAACTCGGATTGGTGGTGGATATATGGTGGTGGTATATGCCATGTGGTGGTATATGGATACGGATTCAAGCGTGGCGGATAAGCGTGGTAGATGGTAGGCGATGATGATGAAGTAAGGCGGCGTGACAACTTATGACCGAACTCAAACTCTAAAAGACTAGACTGACCAAAGAACTAGACACATTTATGCAACCGCAAATTCAACAACGCAAATACGTAAAAAGATTATGCAAAGGCTCGATTGGTTCGGATATGATGACCTAACCCTTTTTTTTTTTTGGCTTTTTCGTGGACTGTAGGTATGAAGAACGACTGATCTAAACTACGAAACTGTAAAATCTCACCGAGCAACCCGGAACTGATACCACTTGATAGAGGCGAGGTGTCCGCCTTCGATGAGATGGTGGATTTCGCTGGTGGAAGTCGACTTTGATCCGACGAACGCGGCGAGGACGCCGCGCTTTAGCAATCGCTAAACCAACTCCGAGAGGTTATTGACCACCGGAGCACGATCAACCTCGACCACGAGGGTCTATTTCGCGAGCAAACGGAACAAGCAAGAAACTGAGATTGCAACTGGATATTGCGAATATAAGATGAAAGCTTTATTGATCAAGGTGGGGTTTCGTGACGCCTTTGTCGGTCGTTGAACACAAACGGCACGCCGGTTGCAGCTATGGCGAACTTTTGATCTAAACAAAACCCAAGTTAAACGGTGCCCTAAGGGCTGATATATGGAGGAAGAGGGGTGAATTTCGTGGCCCTTGGTGGAGGGGTCCAAACTAACCCTATCTCTTGTTTCCCCCACATACGGACTCTAAAATAGCCTATACTAATGTATTTCGAAATTACATGGGCCTGGCTCAATAATAAGGTGACGCAGCACCTAGAATAGCCTATGGACTAATATTATGAAGTGGCATCTTGTATATTTCGTCCAAGGCTTCATGCACTCAATATGGTGGCTTCAAAGTCGTGAAATCATCACTTGTAACTCCATTCTTGTCCCCTTGCGCATGCCATCATCTCCATGCTGGTTCTTGCTCCAATGTTCATCCTTCTCCGTTAGGCCCTACATTTGTAAGCAAAACAAATGTATCCAATTTAGGCAGCGCCATATTCTCATGAACATTAGAATCTTACCAAGAAACGAAAGTACCGGTAATTTAGTTGGATGCGCGCGAGCTCTAGTAATTGGTCCAAGATGTATAGCGCAGGGCTGTGGGTGTAACAATGGTATTGATGTCCTCATCACCTCCACGACAAGGGCATCATCATCACCATCGCACACAACACAATGAAGAGCAACGCTATGGCAAGCTCAAGTTCACAATGCCCAAGTTCAATGGAAGCAATGATCCCGAAGAACACCTCTCATGGGCATTGAAGGTCGACAAAATCTTCGCTTGGCACAACTATGAGGAAGAGAAGTAGATCGCTATGGCATCACTCGAAGTTCCAAGATTATGTGCTCATATGGTGGGAACAACCTTGAGCAACGACAAGCAAGAGGTGAACTCAATCACCACTTGGGCTCAAATGAAGGATGTCATGAGAGCATGCTTCGTGCCCACCTACTACAACCGATCTCTTCAAGAAGCAACTCCTCGGCAAGGAACAAAGAGTGTTGAAGAATACTACAGGAAATGGAGATTATGATTCGAGCCAATGTCACGGAGGATGATGAGCAAACATGGCACGATTCTTGAATGGCCTCAATCATTCCATCAAGAAGATCGCCGACTTCCAACCCTACCCCAACCTCATTGAGCTCGTGCATCAAGCTACAAAGGCGTAACGTCAAGTAAGATGACTCTGGCACGCCAAGTACTCCAAGACATACGGCTTCTAACAACCAAGGTTCAACAACTACTCCAACTTCGACATCAACCAAGCCTCTCCAAGCAACGACGACAAGTCAAGTTACAAGAAAACTCCACAAGTTCAAGTCATCTTCCTACTACAAGCAACCTCAAGCCGCAAGCGGTTTCATCATCTACTCCAACCGAGGAGACCGTCAAGACAAGCTCCTTCAAGTGTTTCACTTGGCGGCGCCGAGGCCACAAGTCATATGAATGCACCAACAAGCGCACCATGATACTCAACGACGATGGCACCCCACGACTCAATGAGTGAAGATGAAATGGACGCTATTGAGCAAGTGGCCATGCACCCACAAGATCAACGATGAAGATGATCAATTCTTTGTGAAGACAATAACCCGCCCTTTGTTGTCTCCAAAGTCTTGACATCAACATCAACAAGAAGAAGACCAACGATGCCACATCTTCCACAAAGGCCGGCATCAATGGACGATCCGCCAAGGTCATCATCGATGGAGGTAGTTGCTACAACTTGGCAAGCGAAGAACTATGCTCCAAACTCAATTGGTCAAGAAGAAGCATCCGAACCTAAAGGTTCAATGGCTAAGTGACCTGGCACTATACGAGTTGAGCATGGTCCAAGTATCCTTCAAAATCGGCATATGAGGACACTTTGGAGTGTGATGTGGTCCCATGACCGCCCTGCCACCTCCTCCTTGGTCGGCTATGTGCAATTCAATGGTGTCTACCACAATGGGCGAAAACCACTATAGCTTCAAGATGAAAGGCAAAGAATATGTCCCACGACCCATGTCTCCTAGTCAAGTGATAGCCGAAAACAAGCCACCAACCAAAGAGAGAAGAGTGAGAAAGTGAGCCACCAAAAAGTGAGTGAGAGCCACAAGCCAAATTTGAGCTACTAGAGAGAAAAAACCTCATACTATTCGCCACCAAACATGAGTTGAGAGAAGTGTGTGAGAACCCATCGAGTGTGATGCACTTTGTCCTTGTGTGCAAGGATGGAGAACCAAAACTAACAACACTCATAAGCTACCTTTGGCGTTTCAATCTCTTTTGCGTGAATTTCAAGATTGTTTCGATGAGCTACCTCCGTCTACCTCCCTCACGAGGCATTGAGCATCAATTGACCTCATTCCCGAGCGCCACTTCCAAACAAAGCTCCATACCGTGTCAATCCCAAGAAACCAGGAGATTCAACGGCAAGTACAACAACTAATCGACAGCGGTCATGTATGTGAAAGCTTTGCCCTTGTGCCATTCCCTGCTATTCTTGTGCCTAAGCCCATGGAAGTTTCCGCTTGTGCTCCGATTATAGACCCATAAATGCTATCACCGTGCATTATAGGCATCCCATTCCTTAGATGATATGCTTGATGAACTTAGTGGAGCCAACTTTTTCTCAAAATTGATCTAAAAGTGGCTATTATCAAACCGATTCATGAGGGTGATGAATGGAAAATCTTTCAAAACAAAATTTGGCTTATATGAATGGTTGGTTATGCCATGGGCTTGTCGGAAGACCCGAATTTTGTGAAAGCGTCTCATGCATCATGTACTTCGACCATACATTGGAATTTTGTTGTGGTTTACTGATGATATTCTTGTGTTTAGCAAAACCATGATAGAGCATCTTGATCATGTTAAGCTTGTTTTGCAAACGCTTGAAAGGAAAGTTGATAGAGGCGGGTGTCCCGATCTTTCGATGATGATAACTATCGATTTGGTGGAGACGACGACGATCCGACTACAAACGTACGACGCTATGCTCTTAGAAATCGCTAAACCAACTCCGAGAGGTTATTGACCACCGGAGCACAATCAACTGACCACAAGGTCTATTCTCAAGCAATCAAGAACAAGCAAGAATATGATAAAAGCAATCTGAATATTGCGGTATGTATGAAGTATTGATAAAGGTGATCCGTTGTCTTGGTCTGGTTGGACACAAACGAAGTACACGGTTGCAATGGCTAACTTTAACTAAACAAATCCCAAGGAAAAAGCTACTAGATGGATCTACTTATATAGGAGCAAGGTGGCCAAGGAGGTGGAACGTCCCAAGGCAGGCTAAAACTAACCCTAGGTCGTACAAGGCCAATGGGCCCAAGTGGAGGTGACGTACATTTGGACTTGTAGTTTGACTCGGATTCTGGTGCAGCCAGATTGTTTCATCCACAACTCAACACTCCGGACGGATTTTAGGTGATTACAATTGTGCTGGAAAGAGCATGAAATCTACTTTCCAACAAAAAAGAATCACCCAATTTGAGTCCGTATGAAAAAAGTTGTTGGCGCGGTTAGTATGTCTGTGTAAAGTTGAATCTGAGTCCAAAAGTGACGTGAGAGAACTTTTGAACAGCAAATAAACATCTCTTCTTCCTTATCTTCATATGTGGATTGTACAAATGTCCCATACACCTGCAATTAGACAAAACACAAAAGTATGTGAAGTATATTTGTTCTGATAACATAAATATATTATTGAATAGTTTGCACTAGAAATCACCGACAAATAAGCATGTATGCAATATTTTGGTCTTATCCAAGGTAGTCATGTCCTCATCCTCCCTTCTTGAAAACAAAGCATCCTCATGCTTGCTTAATCTGAAATGTGGCTAACAAAAAGAGACAAGGTGCATGTTGTATATGTATACGCCATCCATTTTACTTCCCTTGATTTTGCATATATGACACATGAATAGATGAATAACTTGCATAGTTCATAAAATCTAAAGCCAAAAATTAGCACAAGAAGTAGAAGGCATGAAAATATTGCAACTCGCTGTACATATAAGTGAAGCTTTATTCATTTCAAAAGATTGACAATGTTCATCATTAAACCATCCCAACATTGGTGAATAAACCTTATTTGATTCAAATTTACATGCTACAACATGCTTAGATAAGCAAACATGCAATGAGTCATTCAACACAGAATCATCACCAAGATTAGAGGTCATATCAAAATGATTAAACATTGATTCTTTTGCATCAACAGTTAATTCAATGGGTGCACTCAAATTGTTGGTATTTCATTTGTTTGATCACATGACGCATTCATGATGATCAAGATTCTCAAAAATAGGTGTTGTGCTCAAATCACAGGTAACTCAAACATGATGCATTCAAGTTAACTAGGGATGCATCATTCTCATGTGAAGTTATATCATCACCTTTTACTGTTACCTTGTCGCAAAGACGAGCTGATGTAGCATAAGACGAGACAATGCACCATACTCTTGAGATGATGTCGCTGGCCCGAGGTGGGCTGCTCTAGTAGGTGCAACGATGGAGGAACCAACCGCGGTGAGCATGAACTGGAATTGTAGTTGTTGTAGTCACCCAATGCATCCTCCTCAGAATTGTCTCTCTCAAAGGTACAAGCACGAACATACATACCAGTAATGCAACGAGGAATATATCGAATCTTGCTGAATATCATGGTTCAAACCACCAAAAATCTATTCATTGTATCATCCCGATTCTTCTATGTCACAATGATGTATATAAGATTTGAACTCTTGGTAGTAAGCATGAACAGTGTTATTGCCTTGTTTAAATTGTTCAAATTTAAGGGCAATTCACGCATTTATAGTAAGGAGGGAAAAATTGTTTTCATTACATCTTTCAAATCTTTCCAGTGGGTTGGTTATCAATGTTTTCTTACAATGCACACTCCACCAAATGTAGCAAAACCAGAATGCTCTAGTGGCAGCTGTACTGCTCAAGTTCGTAAAAGCCATGGTGACTAAAACTAGTTCTACTTCAAGCTCCCAAGCTAGATAAATAGCAGGATTAAATCTACCTCAAATGACGGTAAAGAGCTAATCCGCCATGTGCTTGTGTGTTGCTCCAACTCTCGGATGGTGAAGATGTGTTCGTCGTGACAAGAACTTCTATCTCCGAAACCTGTCATGATTAGTAGAAACAAGAAACAAAATTCGAGAATAATGTTCCTATGAACTACTAGGATGTGGTTGTAAAACGCTCACAGTAAAGCAAATATCAATGTCTTACAAGTTCTTACCATGCAGCAGGCGGTGATCGGCAACCAGCGTTGTCAAATAACTCCGAATATTGAGTAAAGCGATTGCCAGGGGAGCGTACGTATACACGATGTAGAAATATGTGGAGCTGGGTTGGCTATATATGGTAGCAAAAGATTAGCAATAATCAATTCAAAGATGCAATGTTGAATAAACGCTCAACGACGCAGACTGCGTGGTCCTAGGCTAGACCGGACTAGAGACGCGAGCCTAGAAAACTAATGAGCTCACGGCGAGCACAACTAGCATCAATGAAGGATACTAAGTAGCTCTTGACAGAAGATATAAGTGAAGATCACGGCAAAGGAAGATAATGATGAAAAACAACTGCCAAGGTGACATACAACAACTCTCCAACTTTCCTCTTGAAAAGTTTGAGCCAATTTTCTGATAAATTCTTTTCAAAGAATGCTACTAACTCAAGCTCCAATGCAAAAAGAATCACTCAATTCTGAGTTGATATGAGGAGTCAAAGAATTCTAAAACGCCTGAAAAATTGGAACAAGCTGTGTTCACAAACTTTAGAGGCAAAACACCTATTTAGAAGCCGATTTTGAGGTGTCAAATATTGAACTAGCTTCGCAACTATTTAGATGCGGCTCGTTGTTAGCTTCAATTTGAGTACTCACGAGCCAAAACAGACTTGTATGAGGAAGATACACCTGTTTTACTGAAGAGTGCAAAAGATTCCAATCCGAATTCAGTACGAGATTGATTCTAGATAGATCCGTTTTTTTCTTCTCTTTTTTTTTCTCACACTTTTTTTCTTTTTCTTCTCTCTTTTCTTCTTTTTTCTCTTTTCCCAAGACAAACTAGATAAGATGCAGATTGGATCAGGCGAAGATGAATGACCTCAACTATGATTATGACAATGAACAGCTGTGAGCACGGTGGAAATAATAGATAGGATGATGGACAGTGGAAGGATAATGATGCAGCAAGGCGGACTAATGTGAACAGAACTCAAACTCTAAAGGAACTAGACACTAAGACCAGAACCACACGACGATGCAACCGATAATTCAACTATGCGCAACGAATCGAAATTGCAAAGGCTCGATCGCTTGGATAAAGGATGAACAGATCTAACTTTTTTGTGGCTTTTTCATGGACTATAGGTATGAATGACAGATGCATCTAAACTATGAAACTGTAAAATCTCACCGAGCAACCTGAAAACTGATACCACTTGATAGAGGCGGGGTGTCCCGATCTTCGATGAGATGATAACTATCGACGGTGGAGACGATTTTGACGATCCGACTACAAACGCGCACGACGCTATGCCTTAGCAATCGCTAAACCAACTCCGAGAGGTTACACCACGCCGGAGAACAATCAACCTGACTAAGGTTCTATTCCTGAGCAATCAAGAACAAGCAAGAATATGATAAAAGCAATCTGAATATTATGGTATGTATGAAGTATTGATAAAGGTGGGGATCCGAAGCGTTTGGTCTGGTCGTTGGACACAAACGAAGTACACGGTTGCAATGGCTAACTTTAACTAAACAAATCCCAAGGAAAAAGCTACTAGATGGATCTACTATAGAGCAAGGGGTGCGCCGAGGAGGGAGAACGTCCGGCAGGCTAAACTAACCTAGGTCGTACAATATGGGTGGAGGTGACGTAACACCTTGGACTTGTAGTTTGACTCGGATTCTGGTGCAGCGTCAGATTGTTTCGTCCAACTCAACGCTCCGACGGATTTTACAGATTACAATTGTGCTGGAAAGAGCATGAAATCTACTTTCAACAAAAAAAGAATCACCCAATTTGGAGTCCGATGAAAAGTTGTTGGCGTTTTAAGTCAGGTATGTCCAAGAGTCCGAATCTGAGTCTAAAACGAGAGACTTGGACTTATCTTCTCTTGGGCCAAAAGTGATAGAGAATTTGAACAGCAATAAACATTCTTTCTTCTTATTCATATGTGGATTGTACAAATGTCCCATACACCTGCAATTAGACAAAACAAAAGTATGTGAAGTATATTTGTTCTGGATAACATAAATATATTATTGAATAGTTTGCACTAGAAATCACCCGACAAATAAGCATGTATATAATTTTTGGTCTTATCCAAGGTAGTCATGTCCTCATCAAAAGTCTTTATGCCAACTTGAAAAATGCACTTTTGGTGTTGACAAAGTGGTTTTCTTGGGTTTCGTTGTCTCTCCAAGGGTGTCCATGTTGATAACTAAGATCAAAGCAATTAAACTTGGCCCTAACCCACCAATTTGCAACAAGTGCGAAGTTTCCTTGGTCTTGCAGGTTTTTATCGCCGCTTTGTGAAAAACTTCAGCACTATTGCAGCCTTTGCATGCTTTGAGTAAGAAGAATACTCCTTTTGTTTGGGGACATTTGCAATCCACGCTTTGATGAGCTCAAGTCTTTGCTTACCCATGCTCCGATTCCGCTTTGCCTAATTTTGACAAACTTTGAGGTTCATTGTGATGCAAGTGGTACCGAATTGGGGAGTTTAATGCAAGAAACGAGTTATTGCTTATTTTAGTGAAAAACTCGGTGCTCAACTTAACTATCCTGTAATGCAAGGAATTGTATGCTTTGAAAAGGTATACATGTTTGGGAACATTACTTTAGACCTCATGAGTTTGTCATCCATACCGATCATGAAACGCTTAAGTACTTGAGAGCTAACAAACTATGCATACCCGAGTCTTCTCGTCAGTTCCGCTTCCTTTTGCAAGAGGCTCATTGATGTAGGTGGAACCCTAATTGGCCATCTTTCACGCTTGGAGGATCTACGGAGGAATACGAAGAACAACGGAAGCACAAGGAAAACACGAAAACGAGAGAGAATCACTCAACCAACAAGGGAATCGATCACACAAGTGCTAGATCATCATACACATAAGAGATTCACGAGATCCAAAGTCAACAGGTAAGGATAAAGGAACCGTTTTCCAAGAGGAGGCTTGATGTTCTTCCCAGAAGGGTCTTGAACCGCTTGGGGATCTTCTCCGAAGAGGTCGTGATCTCCGAGAGAAGTACCAAGTGGATGAGCAAAGGCTCACACAAACATGAGCTAATCCAGTACAAACCTGCCTAGAAGAAGGTGGAGGAGTATTTATGTTTATGTCCACGAAGAGGTAAGTGGAGGGGAACATGGGCCCTAGGCCTGCTCACAAGGCAGTGGTGGCGGTAGTATCATCCATCGAAAGCAGAGTGGCTTTTAGTAGCGGTAGTAATGCTTAGTTGGCGGTAGTATCAATAGGGTGGGGAGGGTAGTACTGGCTAAGGTGAGCGTAGTACCGCTTGTGTTGGAGCGTAGTACCGCTTGCCCGAAAGCGGTAGTACCGCTATTCCTAAGTGCTAACTTCGCGCTTGTCGGGTTGAGCGGAAGTAGATTTGCGGTAAGTTCGCCCCTCACGTGTAGTACCGCTGGGGAGCGGTAGTACCTCATGAGTCGGCGTAGTAATGAAGCTCCTGGGCGGTAGTACCGTGGTTAGTGCTTCTTCTTCTTCTCTTCGCCCATCTTCCTTCCGTCCTTCTTGCTCCTTAGCTTCTTCGAGGTACCTGAGCATGCAAAGTGTATCCGCTTGAGGTAGTAACCATGTCTCATGTGAATCGAAGGGAATTGTGAGAGGAGTGATGTCACCGGTTTCAAGAGCTCTTGCACGTGCTCGAGTCATAGGTCCTGTGGGGTTGGATGTGTCGATGTAGAGTCCATGGGATGATGGAAGGATGCCCGCATCATATCCCTCCTTCGAAAGGATCCGACCTCGATCAAGGTCTTCATCGCCATGGAAAGGCGAGAGGTCTTTGATTGAAGGTGTCACTGTATTTGTCATTGGTATGTCGAGCTTGTAGGCTTGTTGTTGTAGCGTGCTAGCACCTTGAAGGGTCCATCGGCTCGAGGTAGTTTGGACTGCGCTCGTTGGGGAAGCGCCTTGGCAGGTGTAGCCACCCAGATCGCCTATGTTGAAGATCATGGTTGCTTGTTGATGTTGAGCTTGGTCGTTAGTCGCTGTACCGCGCCGATGGTGTGTCTTGTATCTTCATGCATCTTCTTGATGTAGCTTGCACGGCACTTGCGCCGAGGTTGGTAAGCTCTTGTAGAGGAAGGGGTAGAATGTCCAATGGGGACAAAGGGTTGAAGCCAGACGACCTCAAGGGAGACTTGCCGTAGTCGAATGTCTTGCACGGTTGTAGGCGATTTGATGGGTAGACATGCTTCCCTCCTTGATGTTCTTCTGATCAACACGCCAAGTAGAGTGGAGAGCGTCTGTTCGTCACCTCCGCTTGGCCGGGTTTGAGGATGGTATGCGATGAGAACAAGAGCTTGATTCCGAGCTTACGATAGAGTCTTCCAAAAGTAACTCAAGAACTTGACGTCATGGTCGGAGACGATTGTCTTGTGACTATGAAGGCGCAAGATTTCCTACAAAAGAGATTTGCAATATGTGAAGCATCGTCACCTTGTTGCAAGGAATGAAATGTGCCATCTTAGAAAATCGGTCCACAACAACAAACACAATCCTTTCCATTTTGAGTTCTAGGTAAACCAAGTACAAAATCCATGCTAATGTCTTCCCAAGGTTGATAAGGAATAGGAAGAGGCATGTAAAGACCATGAGATTGAGCTTGACTTAGCTTCATGCATGTAGAGCATCGGTGGTAAAGCGGAGACATCTCAAACATCTTGGCCAAAAGTAGTTCTTGGAGAGTGTAAGGTCTTGTCTCCAAAATGTCCCATGAGTCCACCTCCATGAGCCTCTTGCAAAAGTAGCAAACGAAGAGAAGACTGGAATGCATAGTTTGTTAGCTTCATAAGATAACCATCCTTGAGGTAATATTGTTCCCAAGATGTATGTGTCAAACATTTAGCATAATGAGGTGCAAAAGATGGATCACTAGCATACAAATCTTTTATGTGCTCAAAGCCAATAACATTCAACTCAAGTTGGGTGACAAGGCATATGGTGAAAGTGCATCGGCAACTACATTTTCCTTGCCTTAATGTACTTGATCACATATGGAAAAGATTCAATAAATTCACCCATTTAGCATGACGCTTGTTCAATTTAGTTTGACCTTTAAGTACTTGCGCTTCATGATCGGTATGGATGACAAACTCATGAGGCCTAAGATAATGTTCCCAAACATGTAGTACACGACTAAAGCATACAATTTTGTCATACACGGATAGTTGTTGAGCACCGAGAGTTTTTCACTAAAATAAGCAATGACTGCTTTTTCTTGCATTAAAACTCCGCCAATTCCCACACTTGCATCACAATGAACCTCAAAAGTTTTGTCGGTTGGGCAAAGCCGAATTGGAGCATGAGTAAAAAGACTTGAGCTCATCAAAAGCGCTTTGATTGCAAAGGTCCCCAAATAAAAGGAGTATTCTTCTTACTCAAAGCATGCAAAGGGCTGCAATAGTGCTAAAGTTTTTCACAAAGCGCATAAAACCGAAGACCAAGGAAACTTCGACTTGTTGCAAATTGGTGGGTTGGGGCCAAGTTTTAATTGCTTTGATCTTAGTTTCATCAACATGGACACCCTTGAGGAGACAACAACCCAAGAAAACCACTTTGTCAACTCCAAAAGTGCATTTCTTCAAGTTTGCATAAAGACTTTCCTTTCAAGCGCTTTCAAAACAAGCTTAAC